>JAQIVE010002387.1:0-20104 GCA_034698285.1 Sminthurinus bimaculatus | reverse complement strand
GTGGACAAAACTCAAAATTTTGACTTGATTTTATGCTCAAAATGCGTTTCAGAGAATTCTAAGACTTTTACTTTTTTGGGGGAAAAACTTTGAAAATTTTTTTCCCAGGGTCCCCCCTTGGAGTGGGGGGTCGGACGGAAAATTTTCAAAGTTTTTCCCCAAAAAAATTAAAAGTCTTAGAATTCTCTGAAACGCATTTTGAGCATAAAATCAAGTCAAAATTTTGAGTTTTGTCCACAAAAATTTTTCTAAAAAATATTCTTTAGCATAATAATAAAATATTTTACCGCTGCTCTAACAGTGGAATTTTAGAGGGCTGTTTGAGGAAATCTCAATTTTCTTTACAATAGTAAATAAAGCAATTCATTTTGAGAATTTCTTAAACATGTTCTACAATCAGACCGTTTTTTTTACAAAAAGTTCTGTTCTGTTGCGTGTTTTTGTCTTGCAAACTCACCATTGACACAGTGACAAAAAGTTCTGTTCACCGCAGCTCAGATCAGGAAGAAATAAACCATTGCCTAGAGCTTGAGCCTGAGCTTGCACTTGGTTTTTTTTAATTTGTAGCTTATTATGCTCATATAACATGTGTATGTCTTGGCTTCTATCATCTATATGACTATACTAAGTTATGTAGAATGTAAATAAAAAATATTTGTTTTACATGCTGAAAGTATTCAATGGTCGATTTGGATAGATAAATGTACACTCTCAGCACTTGAGTACGTAGTTACACACATTTAAACTCAAAGTTTTAAAGGAGTATGCATATTATAGGCTTAATGATATCTATACGTTTGCATACATATACTATGAGTTAAGAGCTTAAAGTTAAGAGCTTCGTATCAAGCAGCAAAAAGAAAAACATTACAGAATGAAAATTATGCATTTGCATCTTTTATGTAAAATTCTATACGATACACGATTCAAGCGCTTAAGTCAGTAAGTTGAACTTGAATATGTGTGTATCAGGCCCTTCTCTTTTGTCAGCTACCCTTTTTTCTCGCGACCCTTTCTCGCTAGCTCTCAGCTATCCAGAAAGGAATTCTCATGAAAATGTGAGTTTTTTCTTCTTCTTCTGAGGTCACAGGGTGACCCCATGGATGGATGTCAATGAAACTCTCGCGTTATCAAATAGAGATGTTTATCTTTCGATTGACACCAATATCATCAAAATCGGTTCAGTAGTTTCTGAAATCTTAGGTAACATACATACATACATCCAAACCTATGGGGAATACTATATTGGATACACCACGAAGAAAGAAAGGAAAAATCATTTTCTTTCTTTTTTTTGAACACTACGAATTGTGGTCAAAGGAAATATTTACCGATTGCAGAACCAAACTCGAACAACTTCTTTCTCCATAGTCAGACCATCCGCGAGTTGGGTAATTTCTTCCGAGGTAGGTTTAGGATTTTGAAGAAAAGCTCGTTCGAGGGCCACGCGAACGGTAGTCTCAATCGAAGTCCGTTTCTTTCTACGTCGTCCGATGGCTTCAGGTGTAGTGTGAGGATTAGAAAGGGAACTCGGGTTGTTTAATGAGTTGTCGGCATCCTCCAGCCACTTTTGGAGTAGGGGTTTCAACTTGCACATATTTTTGAAAGACAAGTTGAGAGCTTCAAAACGGGAGATGGTCGTCTGAGAAAAGTCATTTCCATACAATTTACCCATTGCAAGTCCTACATCACCTTGAGTAAAACCTAATTTGATGCGTCTCTGCTTGAAAGTTTTGGCAAACTGTTCTAATTCTTCTAAGTCTGTTGTTTCGTCCACCGGTGGCTCAACAATCAGCCTCGTTGGAGTCGACTTGATATGATGTGGTGGTGGGGAGGTTGGTGATGGATTTGAATGTGATTGTAGTTGTTGATTTTGATTTTGTGTTTGACCCTTATGATGTCCCGAATGATGATGACCATGTTCTCTTTCTCGAATAAATTCTCCTCCATGTCCATGACTATGACCGTGGTGCTGTTGATTTTGTTGAGATTTCTGAATTTGTTGTAATTGCTGTGCTAAATGTTGAGTTGCTTGATGGACAGCCTGAAGAAATAGAGTTTTGAAAACAAAAAACACGAAACAAAGTATTAGTCAGTGGTAATGTTGTCTCATTAGCTAGAATTATTGACAATAAATAAGTACTTAAGATAGTGAATGGTATCATTTTAATTTTTATACTTTGTACTTGAGACAAGTAAATTTAATTAAAACGATACATAAAGTGTACTTTATAAGAAGTACACACACGAAACGTGGGACAATGCAGTTAAAAATGCAACTGACAGGGGGAATTTAATACTAAATTTCGTATATACCTGATTCTGCATGAACAATTGTTGTTGCTGAGGAGTGTTTCCAGCTGTCTGTCCGAACATGACTATTTGTTGCAACGCTTGTTGTATACTTTGTTGATGTTGTTGTAATTGTTGCTGAAGAGCCTGCAATATAGATAGAGAAACAAAAAAAATTGGTAAATTACTTGAATTACTATTCCACACGTTGTTTACATGTGTGTGATCTTTCCTTCTACTACATACTTGTTCTTTACAAAGACTGAAAGATTTAAATGAATGCCCCGTCACTGTACAGCAGCAGTTTATTGTTTATTCAATTTCAAGTGTTAACTATAATTTTATCTATATTTTCTGTACACATAGATATATTGTGTGTAAAGATTTATGAGTGCAGAACTTAGGTTAAACAAGTTTAAGGTATAATGCAAGTTGCATTCTGGCAAACAGGACACTGCGGACGTACTACTACTTCATACATTGGAAGAGGAAACTAAATCTAAAATGGTATTTAATTTTATTGCAGTTTCATTCATTCCAATATACCACGGGAATTTCGGAAATTTTAGAAAAGCTTTGCTTTTCGAAACTGAATCAGCACAAATTTCTTTAACCTCAACCATTTCAATTCTTCTTCGTAAAACTACTTTCAGTGTCATTCGGTACGTACTAAGTACAGACATAAGCGCTTACGCACAGCATTTTATGGATACATATTTCATATAGCACTCATATTAATATAGATAAAACTATAATATAGTTAAATAAATGTAAAATGTATAAATAGTATAATTTGTACAAAGTGATACATACAACATGATTTACCTGGCTGATTGAGAATTGGCCAGCCTGAAGTGCCGCTAGTGCAGCTTGAACTGATGCAGCCGGGTTCAATGATGGGGAGCCGAGAGCCCCCAAAACGTTTGCTTGAGGATTCACCACACCACCATTCTTTGAGGGTAGATGAGACAATAGCGAGTTGGAGTTATTATTATTATTATTGTGAGAGGATAGACGGTCATTTGAGGTGACGAGGTTGAGGGCCCCGACTTTGTCCGAATCCATAGAGTCTCCGTCATCTCCTAGTTCACTCCCCGATCTCTCGTCCTCACTTAGAAGATCACCATTGAGTCCATTATCTGAAAAAAAACACAAAGATTCCACTGATAAGGTAAAAAAATAAAAAATTCTCTTTTTCTTTTTTTTGCAAAACCACAGCTAAAATGTATATATTATTGTATGGATTTCTATTCTAAAGTTATCTGCCTGTGTACAGAATATAATGTGTATGCGTATGTATGAGTGTCCAGAACCCATCGGTGCATAGCAAAATTGTTATGTACAAGAATCAACACTGAAGGGGAGAGTTGAGAAAAGGAGAACTGTTGGCTTCGCTCTTTTCCTCTCTCGCTCTCTGTCTCTCTCTCTCTCTCTGTACCACTACGCTTTGAAACCCCATTAGTATTCCGAGTATGGACATCGACATGGTCACTTCTGGCCATGCTTTGACCATTTTATGCAAGTCGCATGTAAAATACATCGATTAAAATACATCTTTGAAATATATTCCCTTGCATTACTGGACGTGAGCAGAATCACCGAGTTTTCACAGACAAGCACTCTAGCTATCCATCTTATAAGAATTGCTTTTTCTTGGATCACATCAAACAACCATGAGCCATTCAATACTCTGTATTCCAATTTCCTATTTCATCTCTCCCTCTTGCTCTCTCTCTCATTCTTCCACACACATATCGTCGATGGTAGCAATATCAGTAGTATTAGTAGCTAATACACATAGTTATGTAAAAGAAGTACACCACCACGTCTCAAGTCTCAAATCGAACCGTACAGTCAAAGCTTGCAAGTCCAAACTTAACTGTCACATTTATATTCACGGTCTTTAATGCCTATATAATTTATACGTGTATGGAAAATATATCGTTATTTTATACGATAGGGCCAAGCATCTCAAATTCTTATTCTCTTTCTCTCTCTCTCTCTCTCTCTTTCGTTTTAAGCACAAATTACGGATATTCCAATAATAATGAGAATATAGAATATCTATGTAATATATGTATTTTGTTTCTTTGCAAATTTTAATTACAAACGTCCCAAGATTAATGCACACATGACACCATCAACCATGAGAAATCGTCCACATTCCAACATAAAGCCATTTAATCTTAATCCCAAAAGCCAATTCAACGACAAGTTAAAGCCAAGTTCTATACCAAAATCAAACCAAAGTACATGTTGTTTATGTATACGTATATGTGTGAATTCTACTTCTTAGATTAAAAGACTTCTTTTTAACACACACACACAAACTAAGCCAAATATTTTTTATACTTGAATGAAGCCATTTGTACAGAGAGAAAGAAAGAAACGCAAAGGGAGATACAGTCAGTGTCTAACATGAAAGAGTAGGAAGAAGAAAAGAGTGACAAGGCCAAAGTCTGACTTTTTGGCTTTGGCTTTTGCCTCTCTCTTTCTCGCACTCTTCTTACATATAGGAAAAAGCAACAGCGGCACATTGACGATTGACACCATCAGGACCACAAGAACAAGAATTACAAGAATATGAACAGAGACTCTCTCTATAGACTGACCAACACCAACAGTTGAGTTAACTTTAACTCCTTCCCACTCCTCGCAGTATTTTTTTCTTTCCCTCTTTCTTATTTTCTCTGTGTAGACTACTCTCCCAACACACAGTCACTCACTCACTCACCCAGTCTCTTCCTCTTCCTAGTTGGTACAAACCATATGGGAGAAAATTCAATTTAATTTATATAAAGAGAACAAGGTGCTACCCTGGCTATTCATTTTGTTAAATCCCATGAGAGGTAAAGCTCTCTCATGTTTATAACTGAAGATTTCCCGTTTTTTCTTCACTCTCCCTCGTTCTCCCCTTTCACAGAGTGACCAATAAAGGTTAAGAGATAGTTTTTACATTGATTTCCAACCCTTTCTTCATTCCCGACTATTTTCTTTCTCTCATCTAACCGTTTCCACTTTCCCTGTTCTCTGCAAGTATAGAATAGATGCATGTACAATGAACATGTATATACAGAAAGAAATGCTTTCTTTCTTTAGTCTAGTTCAAATATGTATGAAAACTTGAATAAAACACATGCATATACATACATACATTGATAGTCTGATAGTATGATACATACATATACAAATCTTGTTCTTGAATACACACAAAGAAAAAAGGAGTGAAATATGTATATGGAAAATATATAGACTCTTTCTCTCTTTACTTTTTACTCCCATGTAATCATAGACTTGGTTTGGTTTTCTTCTTTTTTTTCTCATTCCACTTTTCCCGTTCTTTCTTCCTTTCTTTCGTTTTCTTCTATCATGCTCTGTTTTTCTGAATTGTGGATAGAAAAAGAAAGAGCAGGTATTTTTCAAACAAACTCTTTCACTCCTTTTTCTTTTCTCCTTCTACTCGGACCCTAGTTTGACTTTTGATCCAATCTACTTCACATGCATCTCTTTCTCTCTCTTTCCAGTTCACACACTCGAAGAGTTCCTAGTTTTTATAATACAGTAGTTTCATCTACATCCTTTATCCCTTTTTTCCTGTTCCTCCCTCCTTTTCCCTCAAGACGACTAAAGGTTTCACCCGCCCTATCACAATACGACATCTTCATTCTCAATCTCATCTTCCAAATTCTAAAACATACTCACTTTCACAGTCATCACACTATGAGACCACTATCGGAAATAAACCAAAGGATGGACACAAAACCAAAGTACATATACAAATAAATGTCAATTCAATACCATACTTATGCCTATATGCTTATAATCCTCCAGTTTATATGCGCCCCAAACTTGAACTCAGACTAAAACTCGACTAAACGGTAACCATCCTCATGCAAAAGTTGAAGCGGAGATATAATAAGCATATTTGTGCATATACACAGATATATGCAAGTCGAAAAAGGATAATGCTGATACTGACGGTCAAGCAGTAAGAATTCCTGAAGCTATCATTTCATACTATTCCAGCATTTCCTATTACGATATGACTTTACAGTAAAACGTCTCCATGTCGGATTCTCCCTTTCTCTCTCTCTCTCTCTCTATCTCTCTCTCTCTTTTACTCTTCCCTAGTCCCTCGTCTGTATTGGTATTTCTAAGAGATTTTAGATCACAATGAAATTCGAACGAGGGGATTCAAAGCAGGACTTTGAAATGGAAATGGACCTTTAATATGCACAGCATAACAAACGCAAACAGTCAAATTGTCTTTCTTGCCTTTCTTCCTTGTGTCTTATTCTCTTTATGCCCGAAATGAGATTCGATTTTAGACACAACAAAGAAAGAGAAGCGAATGATACGGATACTGATAATATAAAAAACCGTACACAGGCGAAAAAATGTCCCCTTCATCCACTTCTCTCTTTTAACCTCCAAAACCCGAGAATTTCTACACAAGGAGAAGTACGAACTCATGGGCGTGTATATGAGAATAAGGACGGTATTGCATGCATATTGCATACAAACATACCCAAGTACATAGCAAGGAGGAAGGAGCACAACAACACGAAAAAGAGCAAGAACAAGAAGCAGATCCATTTCCATTTTCTCTCTTCATCCGATTAACTCCTCATGGTCCTCAGGCGAAGCGAGACGATGCAAGTCAAGTCTTTTTCCCTGTCATTTGAAATGGTTTGGTCCGAAAAGCAGCAGAAAAGGAGACGATGACGACTATGAGAGGATGAGGATGACGGTGCGGTGACGACTTTTAATGTAACCCAAAGCAATATCCTACATCTATATGCGTCGTTTCTCGCTTGATCCGAGCACCAATATGTAGCATGTAAAATCTCGCCTTACTTTCGTCCTCCTTTCAAGTTACCTATATAACCTACAGCAGCATGTTTATACTAAACATCTGGAAAATCTACCCCGCGCGTCCAAGAGTTGTTGACCGTACAGTCTAGTCCACTACAATACTGTACAAGTGCTGCATACAGCATGCAGCCAGTCACAGCGTACACAAGTTCCATTATGAGATTCGCATAACGACATTGATCCCGAGCAAAATAAACCCTCTTACAGTATTCAACAAGGCCAGATGAAAACAACGGCATGAAAGGAAAATGTTGTGCATACACGTACACATATAATACAACCGCTATGGCTTCCAGGCTTTTTTTATCCACAGTTTGCATTTTGCATACGTTATTGGACTTTGTCCAGATTTTTACATTTGCTCGCATCATACTCCTATCTGTGATTTGATTTGATCTGTTTTAAGTACATACATACACGTCGACTCATGACCGCGATCATGATGATGATAGTACAAAAACTTCTCCCACTATAATGTAATTTCGCTATGTAGTCGTAAGCTCAAGTATTCGATTTTTACGGTTTATTACTCATCATTACAACTGTAAAACAACAAAACATTTACTGTTTCTCGTTGCGTTGCTACAATCTTTTCTAAAGGCCAGTTATAAGGACATAAATATTAAAACGGCAAAACATGAAAATGACTACAACATAAACATTCACATTTTACCCAAAACTTCAGCTGACTCTTGGAATTGGTCATTTTGAAAAGTTTAATTTTGAAGCAGGCAATTTCGGATAGTGTAACACATGAAAATCGTTTGTATTTTTGTATAACTTTTACTGATAATGTTACCCAACACTATGAGATTTTTCTTTGATCGAAATATCATAGTATGCATACGGCCACTTAATTCGTAGCTGTTTAGACTCGCCAACGATGACGACGACTACACATAACGAATTCTACTGGAAAAGTAGAATTGTGGGAGCAGTCCATGTGCGAAGAGAGAGAGAGAGAGAGAGAGAGACAGAAAGAGAGAGAGAGAGAAATGCCAAACAAAGAGTTAATGGCAAAAGTGGATTTGAGCATGGCTTCCGGGCACAGCAGGAGATTTGAGTCCATCCCCGAAAGTCAATAGAATTTCCACACTTGCTATACATATTTGACTATGTGACTATGAGAAAGCATGTCACACTGACTACTACTGTGACATCAGCGTGGTCCAAAAAATCCAAAACGTTGGAAATGGTGACCAGAGGTAATCTCATAAACTTTTTTTAGGTGACCGAGTGAAATTCCTGATATCTAGATTTTGACAAACGACAACATAAAATAGTATGCACAAAACAAAAAGGTCATAGGTCAGAAAAAAAATCCACCTATGCTGCTGTTAGAATTTGAGTGCACAGAATTTTTTCCATTGCGCAACGTTTTTGGCATGATTTTAAAGAAACCCGGTTTTCCCTTTGAAGCGTCTTTTGATCTTCAAACTTGACATTGCTTGCGTGCGGTTAGGAAAACTTTTGAGTTCATGACCTGTCAAACTGTCCAGCGCTTGGATTTTTGGACCACGCTAAGTTACTCACACCAACTTTCCTTCCTCAAAACTACGCAAATAGATACAAAACTCGCCAGGCACAGAGAGACAGACAACTTGGCAAGGTGCTCACAATACTATGCTAAATATACCCAAAATACGTATATACATATGTAGAATGTGTGACTCTGTCGTTTTATTCACGCTACAATATGGAACTTTTGTGTATGTACTCAACAACTCAACGTCCCACTCTCTCTCTCTCTCTCTCTCTCTCACTTTCAATGAACATCATTTATATTACTTTCCCAATCTTTCGTTAGTAAACCGCACCTTCGAACATAATAGAAAATAGTTACTTTCATCAGACTGAGGTGTCTTGGTAAGAACGAGCAGAAATACATACTGAGGCTTAGTAAATATAGATGGTCTGTTGTCAATGACCAAGGGTGACTGGCTTTCTCTCTCTCTCTCTCCCTCCCTCTCTCTTTACCTTTGCCTACATGACAGAACCTAAAACTTGACATGGAAGAAGGCAACAAAATCCACGATGAAAAATAGGACAGACGGGGAAAAAAGAAATTTTCTATAAAACTCTATCCTCACACCACGGCTAACACAAGATCATACCAATACCAATCGAACCGAAAACCGAACCAAAAAAGACGACTGTCATTGTCACTCACGTCAAACTGACAGTACGGGATCCGCTGGCTACCTTTGTATACATATTCGAGTTTTTCACTGTTGAAGAATTAAATAATGGCTCAACTAAGGCTTCTCCTTCTCTCTGAATCCAATGTGTTTTCTGTATCCGACGTGTTTAGGTGTGATATAAAGTAATGGTTTGAAATCTAGGTGAAAAATTAACTTGCTTGTTTTAAATGAAGTTCTTCCTGTCCTTTGTAATATTATACGTAGCAGCAATATTCATTCTTAATATGATTACAATTTCCGCATCGATTTCATTCATATCACCTGACGTATTATTATTATTGTGCAGTACAAAATATCTCGGGAAAGTGACGAGAGTTTATTGCGATCAAACGCAATCAAATAAACAACAAAACAATACTGTGGAGGAAAAACCCGGAGACAAAAAGAAAGTGTAGAATCCAAAGGAGAAAAGTACATACATACATATAAATATACGGGGAAAAAGAAAATCTCCTCTTCTTTAGTGCAAACGATCCGGATGATCTGATGACGATAAATCTTTCTCTGAAGTGAAATGGATCTTATGAGTTGACAGGCAAGGCCGTCAACATAATGCAGCGAATCATCTTCTCTTACACTTTGTATACAGCCAAGACAAGAGACAGCGGAAGAAGAGCACATTCATATGTGTGTGTGTGTGTCAATGTGGCCTAACGAAACAAAATCAAACCCCTTAAGCTTCTATCTCATGCACACACACATACACATAGAAGCTAAAATACACATCCGCGTATAATAATAGCAGGAATGGCAGTCACTCATCGCCTCATCTCATTCAGTGAAAGAAAAAACTTTTTACCTCTTTTATTTCTCTTTCTTTTCCATCTCTATTCCTATCCTCACACATACTGCGTTGATGCAATTATGAATTATGACTTCTAACTCTCAAGTGACAATTTTATTGGAAAGCTTGATTCGCATGAATCCAGAAATCCAGAAATTCCTGCAGTCTTGAGGGGAAAGAAGAACAAAGAGCAAAAAGCTTCATCTCGCTGAAAAGATAATTACCTTCCTTATAGCACTAACGGATTTACCATGTCACCAATTCTCCAATCCTTATCACCTCGTATCCTCACAAAAATATTACAGCCATATGTAGCAGTAATAATAATAATACTACTTCCATTTTTCATTATTCCCAACCTTTCGTGCCTCGTATTGGTATTCTTACTGATCATGAGCATCAGAGCGTACCAAAAGTTTCTCAGATTTTTCAAGCCAAACATTGCTGGCAGCAAGAAAGGACTTTTCGTATTCATTTTCTTGTAGAAAGTTTTCTATTCTCGACATATCCTGCGAGAAAATAGTCATAAATTCAAAGGGAATACAATTTTCAAATGTATGCACAATAGTACAATGTAAATATTCAAAAAGTACACAAAGGAATAAAAATTCTAGTCAAAGTCTACAGCCAGGGAAAGCTACAGCAAATATTCCATGTGCTCGGACGGAAAGAAGGTAAGAGCCAAGGTGAACATAAAGACTTCACCCTCACATACGCACACACGCCGCACAATCATCGAAAGAAGTAGAAAAAGAGCTCGTTACGTATGCATGTGTAGTCGGAGGCTGGAGAAAAGTGGGAAGGGAAAGAACGGTAAAATGTTTAAGAAGAAGGAGGAAAAGAGGAGAAAACGAAAAAGAATGTAAAAAGGCGGTGGTAAAAAAAGAGAATAGGACGGCATGGTGGTCCTCATGTACCTAGCTATACACATAGTTTGGGAGAAAGAGCGTAGACCAAAAGCCAAAGGAAAAAGTGTAGTTGAATATGGAAAGTAGGCAGAGTGAGAAAGAAACTGGACTGTGTATATATAGAAGGAAGGAGGAAAAGGCAGGCAGGCAAATTTGAGAGTCCCGATGCAAAACGTTACCATAACTTAAAAGGAGGCCGGGAGAAAAAAGAGAGGTCACAGTACGTGAGCGTTTTAACAAAAAAAATACTGGAGGGAAAAAAGAAAAAATTGCAGCACACATGCATACATACAAAAGCCATAGCTGCCCGCCCTCTCCCATTACGATGACTCTTCGTCTTTTTTATCCAGGCAGTTTTGGCTCTGGTGACAGACGGGAACGAAGCAGAAAAAAACTCTTGTTACACAGTCCTGGTCAGGGATTCTTAACGGAGTGAAAGAGTACATTTATGCTTTACCCAAGAATATAGATCTAGACTCTAGACAGTTTCTTTATAAATTTAGATTGCTCATCACTAATCACTACTCGTTTACCTAAACTATTTTAGAATTTCGGTACAGCTTAAGAATTTCAAAATACTGAAAAATGGGTGCTTAAAAATGAATCTTGGGCGTATACAATGCATATATTATAGTTATGTTTATAACATTAAAATAAAAATATTATTTCAAGTTGTTGACACAAATTGAGATTTTAATTCAGCACTTAAAAAAGTAAAGAAGGGTGAATTGAAAGGTTAACAAGTTCTCTTCAGAAAAGGAGAGAACGAGGGGGAGAGCTTCCTTCCAGGAATAATATTATAAAAAACCACTTGTAACACACAAAACAAGAGTGAAGAAAAACGACGGCAGCTTGTACGCTGCTTGTACAATGTAAAGCCCATCCCAGATTAAATTTTCCTATGCAAAATGGAAATCATTTATCATGTTCCACTTCATCCTTCTCCTTCTATACTCAACAGAGCTTCCATTTTATCCCCCTGTTGCTTTCCGTTTACTTGATACACTACTACTACAATATGTATTTGACTGCGCACACACTACATATACGTACATTTATTTTACAAAGCACAGCACCAACGTACCCATTAGGAATGAGAGATATCGCACATTCTTTTAACATCCTGCTTCTTCTATACAATATACCTCTGCACACAAACACATTTTATCTAAAACATATTGTAATATATAATACAATATCATGCATTGTAATATATATTGTATATGATTATGTAAATATCAAAATGCAAATTTCCTTCGATTTTCCAACAGTCAAAAGCTATGCAGCTCGCACACACCTCTCTAAATAATTCCCAATATCCAGTTTAGCTCTACCCTCTGTTCCTCATCTTGACAACAATAGTTTTGCTTCTCCACACATAAATACTGTTGCAGTGTGCACACATTCAGTTATTTATACATACACACGCATAGTATCCACACTTATAATGCTCGCATGGATTGACTAGGTCCGAGTAGAGAAGAGAGCTTCTTGATTCTTTTGAGCAGAGCTCATTAACGCGAACATAAATAAAATGCAGTAATCCCAATGCTGACGTCAGATAAGTCTCATCTTGGGTAAAATACGAATGCCATAATGTAGTCAACGCGAAATGAGTTTGGGACGTCATGGGGAAGCTGAAGCTAGATTAACCACCGAGGCAAAACCATCCCCTTATATTCATTTATTTAGATGGGAAAACCTGGTGCTGGTCCTGGTATACACATTGTTCTGGTTCTGGCTCGCCGTAGCCGCCTCGCACTGGTCATACTTGTGATTCCTCTCATTTTATTCCTGAGCTCCCTTTCGGTCTTTACCTCTACTCAGCAGTGTTAGGCATTACACACACAAGATCAAAAACTTTGGAATATTTTCCAGTTTCTTCCTACATTCTCAGAGTCTCTCCATTAACACGATTATATTATGTATATTGTGCATAATAAGATAAACGAACGGGAGAGGAACAGCAATGAGACGAAATAAGAACGCTGAATACAATTTTACCTGCAGTTATTCTCCCTTCTTTTCCATCTTCTTCATGACTAGCTGACTTTGCTCTTCTATCTCATTGGACTTGATGAAAATCCAAATGAAGAAGACAAGACAAGACAAGGAAATGAGAAGAGAGTGAGAGCAAGGAAGATGGGAATGTGAGTTGCATGTAAGTAAGTATGTGATGTATCCATATTATACACGTACACATACAAAGACAGAATAGAGAATGTAAAATGTAGATTACAGGCAGACGGAATTGAATAGGGAAAAAGGAAGAAATAAATGCGCCAGAAGTAAGATAAGGAGAGGAAGAAAAGAAAAAGGTAATATTGGCTGAGGTGCCAAATCAAGCGGTGATGAAAGCGCGTCGAACCGGAAGGCAAAAGCAGGATGAGGGAATGAAGAAATGCAAGCTAATTAGTAAGTAGATGGCAACGTAGACGAAATGCCTAGATTGAGTCTTCTCCTACTTTGCTCTTTTCCCTATTTCCACCACTAACAACAACTACAGTTACTACTACTATCTTATGTATGTATGCATCCTTCCCTCCTACTTTTACTTTTCTTCCTTCGTTTTTTGGGTGGGTATTTTGTATATTATTATACATCTATAGCGTGGAGAATATTCCATGTTTTGTACATACTAACAAGCTAGCTATCGAGGTCCGTGGCGTGGAAGCAAATGTAAAAGTACAAGGGGAGACTCTTTCTTCTTTTCTCTCACTTTCTCCTTCTCTTTTTCTCTTGGAGTTTTGGCCGTTGGCTTTTCTCCTCCATACAGTTCCCTTCTTTTTCTTCTTCGTCCTCTTTTCCTTGAGCATTAAACATCAGCATATATGCATATATGTATATATATATGGAAATGCCCGCGATGTAACTAGAGTCACATTAGACCCTGAGTGGCCATTTCTAACAGCCAGCATAGCCAACCAACATGAACATTTACTGCAAACGGTAGGGAAATGTATGCACAGGAAAAAGTTAACCAAACCAGATATATAGTAGCACACACTGTACCCATACATGTATAATGTATGTCCATTATATATAAATCTTAAGTCCAACATTTCCCCCAAAACAGAGTCCGAGTTACATTTACCTTGGACTTTGCAGTATGCACGTATATATACCTATGCATATTCTATTTATACACAGATATTTGGTACTTCTAAAGACTATACATTTTTGATGCATAAAGAGCGAGAGAGAGAGAGAGAGCACCCAAAAATCGATCAATATTTTCTGGACACAGGAGACTTAATGGCCATAATCATAGCTCTCAACAGGGGAGAAAGCATCCGACTCTCTCTCCCGCTCAACTCTATTTCCATTTCCCAGAGAGCCTCGACGAGTGAGAACATTCTATAAGCAACTTCCTTGCCATTTGCACTTTCCCAGTGGCAGACTCTTCTGGCTTCTTCGAGTCCAGACACAAACAAGCACACACACACACACACCATACACGCACACATCCAATGTATGTAAGTTTATTCAGAAACATTTATCTTCACTACGACTTTATTCTACATGATGCAATTCTACTGTTACGCCATGTTCTGTATATTGTACATTCTAGGATATACTAGATATTAGAGCTAATGTAATAATAATGATTTGGCTACACATTTTCTATTATCTACCTATTATTCTGAATATTACTCCAGGCAAAATTTATGTCTGCAATTTATTTATTCAATTAACCTGAATTTGGTACTTGAAAATGATGCATTAAATATTTTCGAAATAGGCCCCACGATATACACCTGTTGTCAAGCGTTATTTTATAAAGCCATAACATATTTTTGCACGAGTGTGGACGACATGAGAACCGGATGGCGGAAACTTCATTGTTGCAATAACACCAAAGTTGGAAATATTTTAGTTTAAGACCTGAAATCCCTAAAAGAATTGGACTAGAAAGTCATGGGCAGGGGCTATCCATATAATATACATAGTTATACATATGTTTGTACGTTTCAAAGGTATATAAAGTCTCACTTCCAGATCAATGATGCTATAAAAGGTCTTGAGAAGTGCTGTTTCATTCAATAAATATTCCATTTCAAGAATAACAAGAAAAATTCAATGCATTTCCAAAATGCGCCGGCTGAGGCTGATCGTAAGGTGAATAGTGAATATAATAGTTCATATTCCTTTTTCCTTCTTTTTTAGAAATATACATATGTAAGCATACATGCATAGACACATGTACAGGGTCCAGCGCAAAAGACTAGGTGAATGGAAACTTTCCGCTAAGGAATATTTCCCTTATGTACATACATTTACTCGATGACTTATTAATAATGCATAAGAAAAAAGTCATCAAGTAAATGTATGTACATAAGGGAAATATTCCCAAGCAGAAAGTTTCCATTCACCTAGTCTTTTGCGCTGGACCCTGTACATAATACATACAGCCCGTTGCGCACTAAAGCAATTTTTGTATAGTTCACCATCATAGTAAAAAAAGTATTATAAATCATAATATTATTATTACAAGAAGCAAAGACCTAAAATATCTGAAGCTGTGTAATAGCTAATAGCATGATTATGTAAGAACTACTATAAGGAACAGAAACTGCGAACATGCATCAATGTATGTATTTTGTATTTATACTTTGCTGAACACCTATCGATCTGCCGTAAACTGTAAATGGTTGTATTCGATTATCCCTAATAAGGAAATAAATTATTCCGTCACACATATTTCATATTATGCTATGTGAAATTACTTTGCACAAAGTACTTAGGTACTTTCATGTCCATTCGCATGACTAAAGAAAAAAACATTTCTATTTTCTACAGTCATGATACAACCCCTCTTTGCTCTCTTTCTTTATTTTACAGAACCTACTTTTAAATTTCATTACTGTAAAATTAATCCTAAAGTAAAACAAAATTGGCAAAACAATACCATGGCTCGTGTGAGTTTGAGAGACTGCAAAAATTTACGCTCCCAGGTGGGCTCGAACCACCAACCTCTCGGTTAACAGCCGAGCGCGCTACCTATTGCGCCATGGAAGCAGGAATGCGAGGATCGCCAACGTAGTTAAATCCGAGGCTCACAATGCACACTCAGCAAGTGCACGGCTGGGATTTTTATGAAACCTGCACCATTTTGTAGATTTTGACCTCCTGAATTCAATGGTGTAGGTCATTCATCCCCATGCGCAAGTTTCAAAATCAAAAATTTTAAAAAACTACTTTTTCATTGAGAAATCGTAAAACTTCGACGCCGCTCGTCAAAAAATGTACTTTTTTACACCCCGATTTTTCGCTTTAAATGCTTTTTCACCTTTTGAAACCGCCTATGGGGATGAATGACCTATACCACTAGATCAGGCTCATCGAGATCTACAAAATGGTGTAGGTTTCATTCAAATCCCAGCCGTGCACTTGCTGAGTGTGCATTGTCAGTTAGTGAAAGGCGATCGTATGCTTTCAACTTATAAGTTAACTTTACATTAAACTGTACATATTATTTATTTCCTTTCACTGCAAAATTTGCAATTCCAGGGTACATAGTCTCAGTTTTCACTCAAAAACGATCAAAAAATTAGCCAAAAAAGGAAAAAATTGCGAACTGTTCTTTTTTTACGTTTACTTTTTGCAAAGTGCAAAAAATTCGCAATTCGCAATTCGCAACGAAAAACGAAAAATTCTAAAAAGTTGTGTTTCCTTAGATACCTCCCGTTCCAGTTATTGTTTTGCCAATTTTTGTCAACAAAAAATCCAAAAAGTAATCCAAAGTACAATTTTGGTGCAATTAGTGCAATTTTTAAAATTATTTAGTTAGCTTTTAGTTTCATTTTAATTTTGTAAGTACGTAGTTAGCTAATACAGCTTTAATTTTTTTAGTTCCACTACATTAATTTTAATTACATTAGCATTATTAACTACTAGTTTAGTTCCTCCAGTTAATTAGTCAACTTCTAACTGTACCTTTGACTGTAGTTATTAGATCTAGGAATCATAATATTATATAAGTAGAGTCTAATGACAAGCGGTAGAAAACCCGATAATTTAGTTAACTTTAACTAGAACCATAAAATAGTAATACTTGCTACGTCTTCAGCTACCTCATACCTTAGTTAGTTGTTCAAAATTCGCGAAAAAATTCAAAATTTCTACCCTGATTGACCTTGACATCGGACATACGGCAAGAAAGAAGAAATCCTTGGCTTAATTTCTATTGTCATCGTCATTTGCCCAGCTTCCCGAAGAAAACCAAGATTTAGATGACCTCAACTATGCAGCTGAATCGCAAGGTTTCGAGTTACGGTCGACTGGTGCCAAAGCCTGAAAAGGACGAGGACCAAGAAGTCCACTTAGAGGAAAATGTATCGCTCCAGGACCAGATTGAGAATCTGCGGACGAAAATCTCGCTCAAGGAGCGATACAACAAAGTACTGGATGAGGAGCTGGAGGAATGTCGACTGGGCGCCTCCACCATCACGGCGGACCTATGGGCGGAGACCTATCGCTTGAGGAATCAGCTGGTTGAGGCCCTGGACGCAGAGAAGAAGGCGGTGCACAATGCGCTGAGGAGCCATCGAGATTTCCAGCTGGCGCTAACCGGCAAGGCGCCTGCTTTCGCCCTCGCCTGGCTCGACGACAAGGTTTTTGACATGAGCAAGCGACTCAACCGCATTCTGGACGACCTGTCGTGCAAGAGACTCAAGCTCAAGGAGAGCGAGGACATTGTCAAAATATTAGAGAGATATCCCCGTCCTGGTACCAGCAAGTGGGAGAGCGATGCGCAGAAACGGTGCAGGAAGCTCGAGTATGCCATTGAAAATATGAAAGGTGAGCTTCAAAAATTAAATAGCATAGAAATTAATTTTTTTTAGACTCCCTTGTAAATGAATATGAATTATGTAATAAACCATGAAATTAAGTTGTTTTTGAAATTTTTCAGTAAAGAAGGAGACGGCGAGCATCCTTCATGCAAAGTATCAGCAGATCAAGGACCTTCTACTGGGGGAAAAGGGATACTATGCGCCCACCCTGCGCAACCTCAATAATCAACTGATGATGCAGAAGAGGGAACTCGATCAGCTGAACAAGATGCTTAATGAAGCCATAGTGGTAATTTTTTTCCCAGATTTTCCAGCTAATTTTGGCTAATTTTCCGAAATTCGACTGTTTTTAGCAACTCGGCTCCTAAATTTAACCAACTTTAAATAGTCTACTGCTTTTTAGAAGTTCGATAGTTTTTTGAAATTTGATGTTTTTCTGAAAAATGCCGATTTTAGGATTTTGCTGCTTTTTGGAAAACTGTTAATTTTTAGTATTTTATCAGAAAGTCGTTAATTGTTTGCAATTTGCTTGTTTTCATAAAATAGCTAGTTTCAAGGGGTTGGCGAAAAACCGCCAGTTTTTAATATTTTGCAATTTTTACGAAATTTTCCATTTTGGGGATTTTGCCGCGTTTCGAAAAATTGCTAATAATTCATCAATTTTTAGCCAGTTGTTGTTTTTATCAATTTTGAGGATTTTGTACAACTTGGCTGCTGATGCTTGATGCCGTGTGAAAAATGATAACATATTTCGCAATGAATCTGTAGTCTGTATGAGTAGAGTGAGTTAAATTGCATGGACAAGCGGCGTCGAAATTTGTCAGAACTCCCGTTTTCCTCAGTTTTTTTCAGCTTGCCAAAACCCCTGGGATTGACCACCACACTGTGTTGCTATATTTTTGATGACCATTATGTAGGATATGGGATACAACAAACGGACAATTTAAAATCATTTTTGAAGCATGCTGTGAATCACCCTCTGGATCTGCAGCATGCTCTAATTTTTCTGATTAAAAAACGCCCAACTTTCGTAAAATTCCAAAACGTTTGTTTTTTTTTCAGTTTCAAAAGGATGCGATGAGAAACCTGGCCATAACGGAGAAGGAGGCCTCGGAAAATCGGCGTCGGAGGCGGTAAAGCTCTAAGTATTAAATTAAACAATTAATATAGTTAATGAATTCTGTGAAATAAAATAAAATGTCTTTCAATATGATTTTCGGTAATTTACTTGAAACTCACAGCAAGAAAATTAAATTGTAAAAATTAAAATAAAAATACTTTTTTCATCTTGTAGACGACAAATGACCAGGATGAAAAAAGCGGTGCAAAAGGTCCTGGAGGACAACATGGCGATATCACACACGGCCGAACTACGGCGCGCCACCACCAGAGACCCCCGAGAACCCATAAAGTCCAGTTCCATCGCCTCAGAGCACGCGGACGACGCATTCGCCGACACCACAGTGACTCTTAGAATCCGCAAGGCAGAGGTTGAAAAATTCCAAGAAAAAGCGCGGCGCCTTGTCGAGGCCATGCGCGTTCCCGACCTGACCTACATCCCCGGCCGACTAAAGGCCGTCTATGACCTGGCCGAGCACCTGAAGCATGACCGGGAGAAAAAGGAAAAAAATCGGGACTTCCTCATCTGTCAAAGAGATCATCTCACCCTCATCCACAATTACTTTACCTACACCAGTCAAAAGAGCGAGGCCGAGTTTGAAACCGCGCAAGCCACCATCACCGAAAATACGGACAAGATCGAGGAAGAGATTCTGGAGAAAACCAAGGACATTCAAAAGTACGGGGAGATTACGATCGAGGTTCGACTAGGACTCATTTCAATCCTCCAGCTGCTGGACGACGGATCCGGAAGTGGCGGTGGAATTTTAAATGCCCACAGTCCCAGCAGTAGCAGGAAGAGTACTGGCGGAAAGTTGAAGCAACCGAGTGACACAAAGGAGCTCCTCCGACTCGTGTTTAGCCGGGTGACGAGTCTGGTGAACCAGGTTGAGAGCCTCAAGAAAAGCTTTCCAGAAGCTTTAGATGACCTGGACGAGAAGAATCCCCTAAAAAATTATGTAAGGAGTCAGCCCGTCCCGCCTAAACTCATTAGGGTAGGGACGCCGGAAAACGGGGAGGAATCGGATGACGATGACTTTGAGGATTTGGCGGTGCCCACCAGACATGATATTAAGGCCAAGAATGCAAAACTTATATCCACCGCCATGCTCAAGAGGGGGATAGTGTGAT
>JAQIVE010002386.1:0-20110 GCA_034698285.1 Sminthurinus bimaculatus | reverse complement strand
AAAAAAAATTTCGCCATTGGATGAGGATTTGTACATATTTTTCCTATTCCCGTCATATGACGGGGGTCCCCACTTGTCCAACTATAATACAAGAAGAGTACTGAATATGTTACTTTTATATCTCTTCTACAAATTTATGAGTGAGGATGACGATGAATGAAGCGACTTCAATGCAAAGTTTTTAGTTTGATAATTTAAAGCTCTAACATGATAAATAATGTTCCAATTTCAGTTCAGTTTCTTTTTGGTTTTTCTTCGTAAAAAATACGGGTATTATTATTTCATGATTCGATATTTTTTGACGAAAATAGGAATAAATATACAAATACTCGTATAAATAACAATTATTATTATTATAGTTTTTATAATAATATAGTAAGTAGTATATATTATGTATATATGATACATGTATAGTAGTAGCAGTTGAAGTAGTAGTTGGTAATGACAATAATAAAACGTTTTGACAAGATAATAATATAGCAAAAATAATTACAAAACACACTTTATTGTTTCCAAAATAGCGGACCTGTACACCAAATTATACACAAAAATATATATAATATTATCCTCTCTATATCTCACTGTATACAAAATACATCCGACTTCAACAACATCATAGGAGCATTTTTGCGTGCAACCCTTTTTTCTTTCTTTTTTTTATACTTTGAGCTGCATAGTTTTTTTTTCACCTCAGTTCCTAGTAGTAAAACACATTTTTATTTTGTACGAGTTTTTTTATTATCCCTACTATATATTATTAAATTAAAGCATTATCATCCCTTTCATTTCATTGGTAAATAATAATTATATTTAAACTCTGATTCCAGGGTTTCTTGATCTGACAAAGTTGATGAGTTCATCTGAGTCTGTAAATATAAAGAATAAAAAGCAGTTAGAAATGGTGTCAAATTATCAAAACAGATATTCAAGGGTTTTTGAAATTCAAAGATGAATATTGTACGACAATATGTATAATGTGTAAACAATAGTAGTAGTTCAATTACCTTCACACACGAAGGGTTTGAGATGATGACAAGCAACGTCTGTAGGAGTGAAGGGAAATAAAAAAAACATTTATGAGTACAATTAAACATTCAAAGGTTATTTGTGTAAAACAAATAGGACGTAGGATTATTATATTTTTTCTCTGGAAAATACTTACCGTGCCATTTGATTCCGTCATTGTAAAAGTTGTTTAAGATTGAAAGACAGGCTTCATCGTTACCCTATTACACGAGGGGAGAAGAAACAAAGTTGTAAAAAAATATACACCGAATAAAAACATGTAAAATTATTTCCTACTTCCTGTCAATTTATAATATTTGTAAGAAGAAGTAAATATTGAGCAAGTAGCAGTAAATACCTGAGCGATTTCACGGTTATCAGGTTGAGCACGTCCAAAACCACCAGTGTGAGACCAGTCACCGTTGGCACGGTTGTTGCTGGGTCCAATACGGGCTCCAGAGCCGGACCAGAACCATCCGTTGATAAGGTTGGGTTGAAGATCGGGTCGGTTGCAACCTGGGAAATTGCACTTTCTTCCGGAGGTCCAGATGTAACGAACACGACCGCGAGCTAATCTTTGCTTGACAAAGTCATTTTCTGCGGGAGTTTCAATGGACACGGCATCCATACAATGTCTTCTGCAGATGTTACGGGCATCTAACCAATCGACCTCCAAGTTTCTGGTAGGTCCATGCTCCCATGAAAAGAAGTAATTGTGCGTCACACCCCTGGGATCACGCCATGAAGCGTGGCGAACTCCTGCAATTAATCAAAACAAACATTTCATTTTAGTTTTCAACTTGATTGACACAAAAGATAAAGGTCAAGTTAATAGACATAATGTAGCAATAGGGTAAGGATAAGGAAATATCATAGGGAGGGTGGATTATAGTTGCTCAAGTTTGTAAGTACACGTTTCAATTAAATAGTTACTTCATTCTTAAACTTGCCCTTAATTTGTATTTATTTGCTTAATTGGTCTCTCTTTATCATCCTCTTTCAAGCTAAATCAGAATATTGTAGCTTGACTTTGTGTACAGATCTTAGCGTAGATTAAACAATCGTACAGCGATTTCACGGTTGAGTTTTTTTACTTATAAAAAAGACGATCTACTTTAGGCAATTTATTTGTTGTCTACAAATTATACACACATTTTTATGCGTATTTGTGTATTCTACATTCTAGTCAAACAGGCAACTCAACGGTCTATTCAGATTCAGGCGTACTCAAGTCTTGCCTCACTATCATCATCGTCATTAGACAGACCAGGCAACAATCTTTCTCTCTCACTCTCCTTCTCTCTAGTATTTTTTGATTTTCGTCTCACTCAAATATATATTATGTATTATATTATACATATTCTAAATAGGTGTGTGTGGACGAACTTTGATTACAAATGATATGATGATACTAATGCTAAAATCCTCAAGTATAAGTATTATCATCATATCACATTCATTCATCCCCTACAACTACACGAAAAGCAGCATTTATCAACATCGAGGTTACGAGGGCAAATCGAAAAAATCGAGACAAAACTGCGAAAGAGAAATAGAGAGAGAGAGAGCAGATGCAATTCTTGACGACAAAATGATGATGATGCTACAGGTACAAAAGAAAATGAATCTTTTGTGGCTGCACATGCAGCTTCCTGTGTGTGTATACACATATATGTGTGTATTAACATGGTTCAAGCCTGTGTTTGAGTCAATTAAAAATGGTATACATATTTTGTATTTCACCTCGAGTTGGTCAACAAAATATTATATTGGTTGAAAATTGTGTGTTAGCAAAAGCAGAGGCCGGCATTTTTTTCGATTGACTCATTTTTCTGCCTCTGTTTTAGTGGTAAACTACCTGCATTTTACAAATACAAAACAACTGCAACTTTCACATTGAACTTGACCGACGTTTCCCCATCATCATTCTATGTGTACATGGAAGAGAGTGAAGGGTCAATAAGTCAAAGGATTACTATTTACAATTTGTGTTTGATATACATTTGTCATATCTATAAGTTAAGTATTTATATTTATCGGCACTGAAATTTGCGAGTTAAATGGATGAACATCATGAAATCGCATATTAGATACCATGTTGTGATGTCCGCTCTTTTTCTTGGGTGTGGTAGGAAAGATCACTTGCCATCATCTGATCATCGTTCATCCTCCTCCGTTTCCATACACATATATATATATATATATATATATATATGTATATATATTATTGTTTTACAGTGCATCTGTGAATATTTATATGAGCAAGTAGCAGAATTTCGAAAGTAACGATGATGAGTAGGTAGCCAAGTAGGTATATGGTTGAATTAGCTTCTCACCATGATTATATCTTTGCTTTTGTTGTTATAATATTATGTGTGATGATACAGATATTATGTGCAAGTACATATTATATGTAAATGCATAGGTATATCTGTTTACATTCTATATTATGCTCAATCATCTCTCATAAAGCACGTTTTCTCAAGCTCGAGCATCAAAGCACTCACGGCGAGAAAATATGATAGTAGATAGTAATACAATATGCAATAATTTTACGATCGATTTCAACTCTCGACTCTAAACAGGATTCCAAATACAAATGTCAACATCATCTGCCATGTGTCTTTCTTTCTTTGTATATTTACTATCTCGTAAAATCGTTTTTGCATTTCGTCTTTATTATTCAATTCACAGGAGCAAAAGGCAAGGTACACTCAGTGTATATAGATACGAAGGAAAGTAATGTGAAAGAAGAAGACAAAGAAGTCATCATCATAATCATTCACATAAACAAAACAACCAAGTGTGCTTACTACCGTTTGTTGAAGATGAAATTTAAATACCTATTTTGACTCTTCCAATACGTTGTACCTGCTATTAAACCGCGTGGTTCAAGAAAGTCATGTCATCATTATTATTATTATCGTTATTTGTTATTTGCATGTCGATTGACTTGCTTTTATGTATGTCAAAATGAACATACTTTCGATTTCGAAATAAAACTTTAAAATTTTATTACAATATTGTAATGCCACATGTAATGATGATCCATGATCCATTTACCACTAAACACTTTGCTATTTTATTGAACTTGCAAAATCCTCAACGTCAACTTTAAATATTTGTATTTGCAACTGCAATAATGAAAATCCCGGCACAATAATATATTAATAGCATTGTAAATTCTAACAATAGATCCTCAAACAGCACTCAAACAAAATGGAATTATTGAGTGAGTGGAGTAATCAGGGAATTTCCAGCTTGAATTAATATCTGAATAGCTCACCTCTCTACTTGCAAATACTTACAAATGAAACAGAGCAAGGTTATTTATTCTTTATTTATGACAAAAGTTGAGTGGGAGTCTATCCATCTTTTCTAGTTTCTCAAGACTGTAATGTATTGTATACTGTTCTGAGTACTGAGACTATGAGTGTCAGCTACACTGTGTAACTAGGATATTAATTGTGCGATTCCGTATATAAAAAGGTGATATTATTATAAACAGCGGATTTACGGGTGACAAGCAAGTATAAAATATGAGAATAATAATGAGAACGGATTAATTATATACTTGCGTCATTGACTTTCTTTAGAAATGTCAACTATACTTATGAATCTATACTCTATACATACGTACAGTAACAAAGAATAAGAATAATTGAGAATGATAAAAACCTATAGAAATTGAATGATATCGACTTGAAATCCTCATCCTTCAAACTAATATCCATTATGCTAATAGGAGGATAGCACAAGATTTTCCACTCTTCGAACCTGTTCAATGTTCAAACATCTTCAATCGCTAACGTTATTGGCAAGTACTTGTGATTTGCAAATACATATTATAATGTATACGTACAACTACTTGTACTTGCATACGCGTATACTTTTTACTGTCCTGAAATAGGGAGAGACTTGTTGAAAGAGAAAGGAGGCTTGACTACTCTTGGTAGTCGCCGTTGTCGTGTTGTTGTTATTGTTATGATTACATTGGAGGAAGTGCTATTATTTATTTAATAGTGTTTATATTATAACTCTCTCTTTCTAATAGTAATCACCTATGGACGAGAGATGAGACTCTTCAATCTTTAGTCGGACAGATTGAAACCTACCTAATTTCCAACATGGAAATCGTGTTTGCTTATTTATTTATTTATTTATTTATATTTATGTGTATATATGGAAGGAAGGATAAAAAAAGGAATAATAAACATGGGAAAAATACGTAATGCAAGTTAACGGCTAAAGTCTAGTCATCGTAAGTCATTGAGAAAGTGAATGAATAATTTATCACAAAGATATCACGAGACGGTTAAAAAAAATAAAAAGGAGAGAGAGGGGGAGGGAGAGAAGGTTTTAAAAATTTAAAATCAAGTAGGTAATAATATAGTAATAGTTATGAATAAATGAGGGAGAGAATTACATTTTGTATGTGTATGCATTATTATGTAGGGTACTTACGATTCGAGCATGATCTTGGATCTGGGAGGGCGAGTTGCCTTTGTGCTACTGCTGCACCCACAACACATAGGACAAGAACGACAGTCGACTGCATGGCAGTAAAGATTCTCTTCTGCAAGTTAAAAAATAGAAAGGAAAATTTTGTTAAAATACGATATTACATTAATATTGATGATTGATTAGGAAGAAGAGGCAAAAAATGATGAGCAAGATGAATATGAAGATGAAGTAGTCACTTCTTCTTCTTCCTCCTCCATTCATTCCTGCATCTTCATTGTGCATTACTGTATTATATATTACCATCTGCATCATCGTTATTAGAATAATTACGATGATGTAGATGTGGAAAGTGAAAGAAAAGTTATGCATGTGCGTGCATGTACATGCATAGTCATAGTGCACAAATCCTCTTTTATACATCTAGTCATCTTTTTGTCCCAGGTTTTGAATATTATTATACATTTTTCTTCGTTTCAGTATTTTGTACAATATATACTTTATCCTTTTTATGACAATCATAACATTTAAAAAAATACGGCTATTTTACTGATTGCTAACAAGTAATACACAAAGCTGTACAACTACAACACGATTCAGAAGAAAAACATGAAAAGAGACAACATTTTAGCATTCGTTTTCATTTTCCTTTCCCTTTTGAGTCTAATACGAATATGCTATAACATATTATATTGTGCGAGATAAGCCATCTCATATTAGTTCCTTTTGCATTTCCGAACCTAGTGAAATTCACTTTTTACTCTCAACTGGTTTTTGGTTTTTGCCTTAAACTCGTTTTCACATGTACACTATTTATTATGTATGTATAATAAAATACACCTTAATGAAGAACTTGACACTGACTGATCGTGAGCAAGTCAAGTCAGTATGAATTTTGTGTGCAAATGTGTAAAAGAAAGTAGGTACAAGACCCACATTTGTTTTTTCGTATTTCTTTTCACCTTTCCTCTCTTTTGCTTCTCTCGTCATATACGCGTATTTTATATTTGAGGGTGCGTGCGTTTCTATGCATATAAAATGCACATACATGCATACAACGTATGCGTAGTGATACTAGATGAAAATCTGTTTTTTTGTCAATATGATGATAGTAATTTAATAATGCCTTATTTTTCTTCCTCATAATTTAAACGATATACCGGCCGACAAAAGGAAAAGCAAAACAAAACACTTTGACAAGATGATAATACCTCGATTTGACGTACATGTGTATCTATACCTGTATACTGCATATTGCATACATATCGTATCTATATAAGTACAGAGATGCGTAAACATCTTGTATCAGCATCATGTTTCACATGTAGAAAAACGAAAACCACAACATGATTTACATGAATCAAGTTGGTTTCTCTTCTCATCTTTTTAAATGCTCATCTTCTCACGCACAAACACATAGTACATAGTATGTACAATGTTTCGCGACAACGACAAGTTCGACAAGAAAAGTTGAGGAGTCAAATGTTTTCTTATTCTTCTCTTCTCTCTTTATTATCATACGATTAAAAGTTAATTGCGAGAGAGGAGGCGAAAATTATAATGCGGATTTCTTTGTCTCGTCTACAGAAAAGCTACGAAACTGCCCACACGATGATGATGAGTATTTATACACGATGTAAAAGATTAAATCAAACACCCATCTCATTCTCCTTCTTAAACATATCAATTTTACACACTACATATCTTTACTATTCGGATACACATATACATATGTGTATGTGTATCCGTGATAAGTTGTGGCATTGTATTATCAACCAAAGAAAGAGCCCAAATACACACCCATCTCAAAAACTTTGTATTTGACTCTTGTACCACTGAGTATATGGTCGAGGAAGGGGATTATTGAACTAGATTCCCTATTCTATAACTGCTCACTATCCTTACACTTGTCTATCTTGATTAAATGAATAACGACAAAACCAAAGATCAAATTTGACACAGTCAAGTGACTTTCTCTTTCATATCCCTACACTCAAATAAAGATTAGAAGTCAAAAGTCTTCAAGTAAAAAGATGAAGATGCATCGGAAATGGAATTATGGGTCATCAAGTTTTTTTCAATGTTGAATAACTATATACAGTAAAGAAATTACTATACCAGTTATTCAGCTGTGAAGATTTGAACTTGAAATTTCAAGGAAAGGGAAAAGAAGAAACTGCAAGTTACATCAAAAATTATTAGGAAATTTTCTTTCCAATAACGGAAGATAGAAGTCACCAAGCTGCACAGGTGATAAAAAATGTAAATAAGTAACAAGAAGTACTAATAATAGTACAACACAGGATAAAAATAGGAAAACGCGCACGCATAACACAGCTGAGTTTGACGATGAAATTATCACCACCGGCCAATAATAATATTACAAATAAGAGACGGATGGATGAAAGTGAAATTAACTATCTTTTTTACAGTATGACAAAGAGCTATTTATCATATGTGTGTAGAACATATTGAAACGAGCCATGTTTCTTCATTTATTATGTACATATATATGACTATGAATATTGCGAACAATAACGACAACAATAATGACAATAAGTAATAATAATAATAATGCCTATCTCTTCTCCCTTTCGACAAGAATTAAGTATTAAGAAAAAAAGCAGCTGTGATAATTGAGGATCGTTGAGTCCATGGTAATTTGTTTACTAATACTCTGACTCTACAGTACGTGTGTGTGTGTGTGTACACACTTCTTGGTAAATAGAAAGAAGAAGTGATTGTTATTGTGCAGATGATGCAACTTTTTCCTTCATATTTTTCCTTTGTATACTATTATTAACTCGTGGTTATGGTTGTGGTGTGAAGTGTGATTCTTTTTTTGGGTAGACAATTTTTTTGTTGAAAAGAAATGCCATGTAATTGAGTCAATTGTGCTCATGTCAAAATTAAAAAGACAAGACAACTGTCTCCTTCGTCACATTTTGCATCTCTCTCTCTCACACACATACTATCTCATCATCATCATTATCGACGCTACCATCATCGTATTACTTATCCGGAGGATAAATAACAATAAAAAGTGTATAATACAAATTTCTGTCTGTCTAGATGCATGGAAAAGCCATCACGACTTAATATAATGCTACATAATGTATTATGACAGCATAATATTTTCATTGGTGTTCACCAGAAAAAAATATAAATAAAACATCCACAATAATATCAACAATAACAGGCAAATAGATATTTGACGACGACGATGATGACGAAGGTAATATAATGATAGAGATGACAGACGCTTATCTTGTAATGCTCTCAAGCATCAACTTTCACTATATTATGTGCTAAAGGAATAAGTTACTACATTAGTAGTATTATTATTGCGACTATTACTTATTATTGTCACCATTACGTACCTTATACCAAGAGACGAATAATGCCCGCTTACAGAGCACATAAACACAAATTATTAAGCCTTGGAGCCTTTATGCAAAAAATAAAGGCATACACAGTTGAAGTTAAACCAGAGAGACGTAATCCTAATCTGAAAATTGCCTAACTTGATCAAACTGACTCTGCACAAGTTGTTGTCCGTATTTTACTATAACCTGTGTAGCTGTAAGCGATGAAAACTCTCACTCTCTTGTTTAGAAATTCATGTGCTATAGTGTACCATTGACAGCTTGAAAAAAATCCCATTTTCCCGACTATTCAAACGGTAGGCAAACCAACAAACAAACCGCATGAGAATCAGTGTGTCAGTTTTGGTTTGAACTCAATCTCAAATAAGAAAAACTCTAATTAACCCCAACCAATTCAACCTTTGTCAGCTGTGCAAATATACAAATTTAACTTTCAACAGCTACTGCTGAACCGTATAGTTATAGTTTCTCATATTTATCATTTCCAGATTTTATTTGACATTTTACACGTTTCGGAACGTGAATATGTCATATTTATAGCATTGTGCCTGATTTATACAATACATACATTATTGGCAATAGTACAGCCTACTGCTACACATTTGCATGCAACTTGTGATGAGTTGCAACCAAGATTTTTTTACTTGCGGAACAGAATGCGGTATACTTTACAATTTACAATGATAGTTCATGTTTGTAATCTGTATGCACATTGTTCGTTTTCAAAAGACTCTTAGTTTTTATTATCTTCTTTTGTAAATCTAATGACGATTCTCTCTCTCTCTCTCTCGCAAGATGTAATCTACAGTCTTCCAAAGTATTATTAGCACACTGACTCTAATGCACTTTTTACATTATGAATGTCGCCGAAAGATTATATCGGAAGGCAAATTTGCTTCTTGCACACATAGTATGTTGAAAAAATAGTAATTAGAAAAGAGCTAAACAATGTAAATAGAAGGTGTTGCTAACAAAGAACTTTTTATAGCCTAGCTTATTATATTATAAGACTTGGTTTTACGTTATGGCCATGATGGAACGGACAAGTTGCAGAGATTGTTCTTGACACTATAGGCTACGCCAAGATTTCTGCTCAAGTGTGAAATCACACCATGTACTAATCTATGTATATTAATTCAGTTAACTGTCCATTTGGTATGTAGAAATTTGTTTACGTCCTATTATGATAACTGGCTAGAAACAGAAAAAATTAAATTGTGATGTTTGCTTTTTACTATCACAATGTACTGTTATTTCTAAACAAACAAAAAAAACACGGCAGAAGCAACAAGGAAAACGTTTGTTTGCAGCAGATATTTCGTGATGTTAAAATTTAATGTCAATATACGAAAAGTGCATACGCTATGTCTGTGAGAAAGAGGTTATATTGCATGCTAACTTTAATTTTATACACATGTATAAAAGAATAAAAAAAAGATACAATCTACCTACATGCAAAATTGTAAGAGACTCGCACATTGCATTTTAGAGATGCATGGTCGATCGCCAAACGAAAAGAACAAAAAATCTTTTTCCTCGCATTTACAGACGTGCGAAATAATGAGATCAAGATTATGCTTGCTTCGGTCTGACTTTGACTCGTGGAATGAAGAGTGCGTAACAAACTTACGTTTTGTTAATAACTAAACTGTGTAACATACAGATTAACCTTTTAAAACGACGTTTGAAAAATTCGGCAAGGCGTGCGTACAAATCGGGAAAACAACAAAACGAAACTGCACACTCTTGTGATGCATTGACTTCCGCAGCCAGCCAGCGCGATTCTCAACTGCCAATTGACAATGACAATAAGGTATAATGTATGTAATGTATAATTGCTATCATTTTAATATATCATGCGTTTCAAAAACGGTACGATATGATCCTTGATCCTTAATGGAAAAACGGTTTACACAAAATGAATTTCTTCCTATACATGCAGAAGAAAGGGCTTCCGAAATTCTTCTGTTGTATTGAAACTATTGAAAGGCACACAAAATTATTTTCCTTGACGAGTTTGGCTTTTGGTTTTTGAGATAAAAAGGGAAATGAAACTTCTTTTTTAAATATCACTGATTTGTCTAAAATCTTTTCCCCTGAATCCCTCTAAAGAAGAAAAAGATGACTCCGAATACTGAATAGCGAAGCTTGATTTTTCAGAAAAAGAACAGATTTGTTTTGATTTGTATCAACTTACTCAAGTCCGGTAAAGTGTGTCCCGACTTTTGGGGAAGGAACTTCAAACACAAAGTGCACAATAAATACAAAATAAATTAAAAAGTCTTTTTTGAGTCCGCAAAAATTCTCACTTTTTTGTTAGTAGAGTTCCAGACTCTACGAAATTTCCTGAAGAGACGAAGTGAAACTGGCCAAGCGTGGATCTTTACAAGTCTCTTATATACTACGACCCCCTGTGAAATGAAGAAGGGGGCTTTTTTATTCCTTCATTTTCCCATACTAATATGAATGCTATTACCAGTACTACTGTTGTTAAAAGACTCAATATACTTCAACTTACTATTGCTACTACTACTACTACTACAAGAGAACAGCATCAAGAATCACTGTATGGACATGCATACACACATATACACAGGTAAGCCCCTCAAAGGTTGTAAGTACGAGAACGAGTGTGTGTAGGCAAGTACGTGAATGGGTTGTGTGTGCAAAGTACAATGGCAATAGCACTTACCACCACCATCATCATTATTATTATATAGATATATTAATTTTACTTAATCATTCTGCTTTTTTTCGTCTTCTTCATGTTCATCTTCAGTCATTTAATATACATACATGTCTCTTCTCTATGTATGCATGTATTTATTATTGATATTATATGGATGAAAACAATGGCATGTCTTATTAGTGGGATTGTGGCTTGAACAGTGAACAGCGGCGTTCGGCAGGCAGATGAGTTGACATGACTATTGAACAAATCTACATAGATAGATATATCATGGAATGAAATGAAATACATCATGTCGTTTTGTTTTCGTCTGCTGTTTCATCTTTCAGCGTTTGATGTTGCTGCTTCTTCTTCTTCGTCAACTATTAGTACTTGAGTACATGGGTATTTCGCTTTTGCTATCATTCAAGAAGCATAGATTAGAATACAAGTCCTCATAAGTCAGTACAAGTACATATATCCTCTTTCCTGCCTTCATATTATAATACTCGACATCGGCGACGAATATACTATATACATTACACCTGCCCATAAATATTTACCATTTACTCTCTCGAATAATCCATCCATCCATCCACATGGATATGTATGCTGTATATATTATGCACATTTTAAGACATGTTCAGTGCTGGTTCTTCATCTTGTGGTTGAGATGGATGATGATGCGTGTGTTTAAGTAGAAGCTATAGTTAAAGTCGCAACCAAAGCCGTGAGAAACCTTCATTGTTATATTATATATTAAATTGCAAAAATATAATTCAGTGTCTCAGTGATTTTTTTACACGTATAATATTTGTTATATCCACATTGCACAGTCTCAAGTTTTATAGGAAGGTTAGTTAAGTTTTACTTTTACACATAAGGATGTTATATGCACATATTTGTAAGTATGTATACCTGTATAATAATCTCAGTAAGAAAGTTATCATTACTTTAACTAAATAACAAGTTCATTCGTTGAGCACATACAAATTTTTTGACATGATGATTTGAGTTTCGCCCTCTCTGTTCCGACTCTCCCCATGTTGTATGTTGGTGCTAATATACATGCATGCTTCTTGGCTTTTTGGCTGACCACACAGTACAATGCATGCCACAAAGTTAAAAGACGAAGACGACTACCAATACTACTACTATTCTCTTGTCTATTCATATCGGTTAGGTGAGTTGCAACAGTATATCTACTGTGCACAGTCACATTTATATGACTATGAATCTTTTGACAGACTGACCCACAAACAAATCGACTTTGCTGTCCATTCGCTATTATACACATTGAAAATTAAATGAAAATTTACCTAGGCTGTGCTGTATGTATTGTATTATGGGCTGTATTTTTTTACAGATAATATACAGTATATACTCTGTGTTCTGAGTTCTCAGTATCGACGGCTGAGTGAGGTGTCTTCCTTTTTTCCTCACTCATTCTTGGTCATCAGCATAATCTTTTCTTCATCGTCAACCACCATCATCCACATCTACCTCATCATTGAATTAGCTTGTATTGGATTGGACTGTCGATCATGACAAAAAGAAAGACGAGGGGAAAAAAGAAAGAAAGAAGGACTGAACGACACAAAAAATATCTCTCAAGTCAACTATCGTCGTCAATAAAATCCTGACTCTTTATACAGTGTAGGCAATGCAAAAATGCACAAAGGGGGTTCCCTCTCTCTCTCTCTCTCGCTCTCTGCTGTTCATGACGTACGGATGTCAAATAAGTCATTACTACTTTATACTGTTCAATAGATGAACCGAGCGTTCATCTATTGAACAGTATAAAGTAGTTCTGAGGTCAGGAATTTTCTGCTGTAATTGAATCACCAAGGTTATGTTATATAATTCACTCTCTCGTGATAAAATAATAAGAGGAGAAAATATGCATATGTGTGTATGTTTGTGAGCGTATAGAAAACGAAAACAAAATGCATACAACATGTGTTAAGTGTGTATGTATATACATAAAAGAAAGAGTGAAAGAAAAAAAGTCGAAAAGACACAAACGAATCAAATATATACATCATATATACATGTACATAAAAAATGTTATCATCATGTCTGATGTTTTTTTTCAAAGGAAAATAAATGTTATTACTCCTTTAGGTGTTTGACTGAAGCCCTTCATAGTTCAATCAAATACTCATACAAACAAACATAATTACATCCACACAATCAAAAAATGTATTTAATACTAATAAACAGTGAGACTACCACCTCTACAATATATATCTGTGTTTTTATCTATCATCAGTTGCACATTTTTATAATATGTATAGTAAAACCAAGAGTAGAGACAACGGTAACTATTCAAGACGACGTTTTCTTCAGTTCAGTATACATTTTTTGGCACTTTTAAGTGACGTGACTCTTCATCCTATGATATAAATCTAAAATCAAGGTACATACACATTTTTGATACTAATTCCTCTTCCCTCGTCGTGCTGCACGTACATACATTGTTTACACAGATATACATGTGTAATATGTAGGGCACATTGTATCGTCTGTACGTTGTATTTTTACGTGCGTATTACATACAGATTGCATGTACTTATTTAATACTATTTATTATTTCTTAGTCTTTATATTGAGTATCTCTACGTAATTACGACGCAATGATTGTTTTTTGTCTTGTCTATTGAAAGAGGATTTTTTGCCCGACACCTGGTAAATTAAATCCGAGTCAAGGTTCTCAATCTCAAGGGTGCTATCTCTCCTCCTCCTTCGTCATCATCATCATCAATAAGGAATTATTATTGTTTCCTCTCCTCGATGAAAGTGCAAGTGAATTTACTATGGATATTATAATACATATATGTATGCATAAACTACTTACAAAAAGGAATGGAAACAAAAGGATAATATTTGTGCAAATGTATTATGTATGTGCACTGTGTACACTAGGAACGTGTATATATAATATGTAATATATAAGTACAAAAAGTATGTCTTTTTGTACTTGTAGCACTGCACTTTTTTGTACAGGTCAAATATGTTTGCATTTACTTTGTACGTATAGTGAAATAACTGTACAAATTATCCAAGATGTCTATCATAAAAATATCAGTAGTATGGTTGGATAATACTCATAAACAAATCGCCGCTATTCCTTCTTTTCCTGAAAACACAAAATCTTGGCTCGGATACGGCCTTTCTTTCGTTTTTCTCGCTTGTTATTTGTCTTTGTGTTCATAGGTTTATGAGTGTATCATGATTACAACAATATGAGAGCTGACAATCAATTACAAAATTTATAACACATTGTACAAACTCCTGTATTCATGTGTATTGTCTATCCCTTAGTTAGATCGTCACGAGCCAACAGTTTCCATACATGTAGAGGAAGTGAAAATCTTCCTTCCATATTTTAATATTTTCCTAGTCAAACAATAATATGTTAATAGTATATGAATTATACTTTATCATGTTATAAGTTACAACTTACATGTAAGATCACATACACATTGAAGTCTTGTTTCAACAAATAACAAATAAAATAATAATAAAGAGCCAAGAAGTCACAAAGGACCATGTGTGTACAAAAACCTGAATAACAAAAGCTTAGTGGTAATCTTTTCAGAAAATCGTAAGATCAATTCAAGAGAATTAATATGTAAGAGTATGTATTAGTGCCTTTTCCATGTTTCTAGAAAGTGCTTATTCAACAACATATTTTACATTAGCAGACTGTCTTTTTATCTGAATTTTATTAGTATATTTATTAGTTAACGATGTATCACATAATATTATAATATATATTATTGAAAAATTATTAATGCAGCTACATCAAAGGTTCTAACCAATTCCAACTTTTTTTTACTGTTATACGATTAGGGTAAAGGTAAGTCATTAAAGTGCTCTTGTGCTAAAACCTAATTCTTTATACTTTATACCCTATTATATAATAGAATATAAAATATATATGATGCCGTACAATACAATAGAAGATTATAAGAACGCATTCACGTGGGAATTTTCTAGAAACATAATTTGATTTATATTACCCTCAAGTTTAAATGTGTGTGTAAAAATGTGGGAATTCTACTGGAAATTGTTCATTTCAACCACCAATTCTTCATGTTTGATTCCAATTTATTTATGATTAAGGACTGGGAATGATGGATTTGAATTCTTGATTATTAATAGAATACAGTAATGTCATGTAAAATATAATGATGATGTAATTTAATACTTTCAGCAGAAGTGTCATTCCTACTCGTGCTTAAAAAAAATCACATTTCCAATTTCCACTCGTTTACACATGCTGATGACGGCTAATGACAACAACAACAAGAAACAAGAAAAAACGAAGCGGAGTTCACATCGAAACTACCTTGATGGAATGTACATATTTATGTGTGTACAAATCTTGAGCAATATTTAAAATGTGACTATCCACAAAATATTGTATTTTGGTTTCTCTCTCTCTCTCTCCTGATACAACATAATGATAATCCTGGGTCGTTTAGTTTAGTCTCGGCTTCTCAATTCACAATACAATAATTGTCAATTGTGAGCGTCCTTGACGAATAGATGAAAGTCGTGTTTTATCCAATATAGCTCACACACCGTGCACATCATCTATAGAGAACTGAGGGAGAGAAGCTTTATACTCGCTTGATACTACACACAATTTTTCATTTCATTCAGCCATTCATTCATGATCACCGTCATCGTGATAAACTGTAAACCTACGACTAAATACAATATAATTCCACCATACAAGGAACGATATATTTTACCTTTAAACTTCTAGTATTGATTGTGTCTGCCAAGTGCATGTTGGGCCAAACGTAGAAGACAGAAGAAGAAATAGAAGAAGACGATGAAAAGCATCAAATTATTCTCAAGTTGTCAACTCACTCTCTTCTCATTCACACTCAAGTTGAAGTCCCATACATATATACATAGTAAATACACAGATTGCTATTAGTGTGTGACACTCCAGTCTTTAAACGTTCTAACCCAGGGCATGCATACATTCGACGGTGAGTACAATAATATAATTTGAATGCACTTTTGTTATTCTTAAATTCGCCCATCTCCGCATGTATTTTGCATAAATGCACACTGTAAGCTGTACCTTGTATGGGATTTATTATTTAAATTGTCAGTTCTTGATGGAAGTGAAAGAAAATCATATTATGCTTGCTCCCAGATTACACTTTATAGATATGTACATGGGCACAAAGGACAGAGATATAGTGGAAGAATAATAATAAAAGATTGCGTCACATAAGTAACTATATAACAGCGCATATACACACTACGCACATGCATGCATGATGCAACTAATGAAGAGGGGATATATCTGATAAACCGAAAAATATCAAGATGATAAAAAACTCATTTCGTTTTTTTCTTTCTGTCAGATACCCTTGATTGTTTTGTTCACGTCCTTTCGTTAAAAACTTCAAACTTGAGATTTTGGATATAATATATTAGAGAGGGACACAGTATGAAAAACATTCCATTTATTAAAAAAATCATGCACATGTGCAGAATATGGAAAATATAAGGTACATACAAATATAATATAATGTACAATGTACATGTAATACCCGAATACCCAAAGAAAAAAAATTAAGAGGTGTTTCCTTCATTAGTTTAAAAACAAGAATGATCTTTGTCTTGGAACTTATTGATGTATATATTATGCATCATATTATATCAAGTCAACATTTTCAGGCAAACTAAGTAAACACACTAATACACTATAAAAAATATCTACACACACATGGAGGTTTCAAGTTGGTAAAAGCCGGTTGATGTTTATTCACATTCATATGCCATGATGAAAAGTAAAAGTGAATAAAGAGTCATATTTTTCCCATATCACAAAAGTTTCTCCCTCTTTCTCTCTTCAGTATCAATTATCAATAGTTTGTCCGCATGCAAAAGAGAGGTTCACAAGGAGCGGTAATTATTGTATATTGTACGTAGCCCACGCATATCATTTTATTGATTGTTGTGCAAAGAGGAGATTCAACACAGTTCGATCGATTCATGCTCATTTTAATGAATTTACAATCGGAAATGAGTGTACGAAACACAATATTACAACGAATTCAATGAAATATTTTTCTGAATTCAAAATCATATAGTATGCCAATTATGGCGAAACATCAGAATATGCGGATGTTCAGTTACAGATATATCAAGAAATATTGGAAAATATTGAACGAACGTCAGTAGCCAAAGTATTTATCTAATTAAAAGTGAATTCACAGAGTGAGATAATGCAGGCGAATAAAGTACACTAGATGATTACCTTTATTGCTTGTAAAAATGGAGGGAATGACAACAAGGAATAAAGAACCAAAAAAGCGCAAAGCATGCGTATGAAAAGAAAAAGTGACTAAATATTCAAAGTAATAATTTTAACGGTGTTGAATTTTTCATTTCCCATCAGCACAGTCTTCGTGGTGCATACATTTTCAATGTATTGTATATGCGTGTGTGTGTATATATCATGTGCTGGGAGTTTTTTATGCAAATTTTTGTAGTGACATATTTTATAAATACTCAGAATACTCTTGTACTTGTGCATATTATTCGTATGCACATTGCACATACACCTATGAATACGAGATATACTATAGTTATTAGTTATTGCAGACTAATGTTGGTTAATTCATAATGCATTTTAGTTTTGGCTCATCCTTAGGAAATCATTTAGCATTATTTGTCAGAGCTCAGTTAGCATTTAGTATTTGTCGTTGAGAAGGAAAGTCGTCAGACTTTAACTCTAATGCTACCTATAAAATTTGAAGATGTCCTATATGTCAGGCAATTGTCATAAAAGGACACATGCATTATATCAGTATATACATATATATTATTATACATTAAGCCGTTTATGTATATTCCTACAAACACAAAACATTCTTGAATACCTTTATCATCATTCATTATGTATACTTAAGCCATCTCATATTGCATTGTGTACTGCACATTTACATGATTGTACCTACATTGTGTTGGATTATATGAATCGCTGCCGTTGGTGTAAACAAGTCGTTCATGTTGTTTTCCTTTACTACTTGTACATAATCATATATACAGAAATACAAATCTAACTAACATTATGCGAAATTTATTTTTATGTTTTTATTATTATTAAATAGGTAAAAAACCGTTGTCAACACCAAGTTAGAAGGTAACTTCATTGGGTTCATTGACTGGTTTTTTTATATCCATATTATTTTTGATTTCATTTGCACACTCAGAAGTTGAGATAAACTAACACCATAAATAAGAAGTAGATGCCCTCACACTCATACACGTATAAAGTATATTGTAGGTATTATGCACAATAGTATGTACAGGTACAATTTGTGCAGTATGTACAGCACAAATTGTACCTACGCCATTCTAATTAGATTATGGTGCGGTACAGAAACTAGAAATGCCATTTTTCCTGCATTTTCTTCATTTTTTTTACATCTGCTGGTGAATGTTTTAAGAAGGCGCAGAAGAAATACTATAATGGGAGTAAGAGAAGAAGAGTAAACGAGCCATAAGGTAGGGATGCAACTACTCATCTATCTGCTATCTCTTACAATTAGTAAAAGTGCAAAGTTTGTTTGTGCATGCATGAATGTGTGCGTTCATAAACTCTCGATATCAAATTATTATTATTTTCATTCCACATTTTTCTCTCTCACATTACTGTTTATGCAAGCAACGTCGAAGTAAATATATGATGAAGTACATGTTACTCGTTCCTCGTTCACTACCGTTCTTAATTCAAGATATTAGTCGCGTCTAGGACTCTAGGACGTGAAAAGTGAATAATATAATACGCATACATGTACAACATATTAAAAGTATTCGTATGAAAGTAAAACTTAAAAGAATGGGCCACCATCCCATCAGTCATCAAAAGAAAGGCAGCACATGTTGTTGTTGTTTTAGCGAAAAATTGTGCATGCATACATATGCTTCAAGTTTGCAGTTTGCAATACACAGCTTACAATTTTTCCATGTAATAGTAATAGTAATCCAACAGTATATAAACAAGTTTAGAGGGTTTCTGTCCCAAGAATCTACAATACCATTCATTATGGCGCCAGGGGAGGTTTCTTGTATAGATCTCTCCCTTCTTGCATTCTGTCATAGTAGAATTCATATCACATCACATATACAGGCCCGTTTAGTTTTAAGTTATCGTAAGGAAAAAGAATAGATATAGGCACTTTTCTGAGATTATATTATTATCATCATCATGAATGATTAGTTTTCACTTGGTGCTTCATCGCTACTCCAATCCTTTCTATCCAAAGGGTTTTGACATGCAAATATTGGAATGAATTGTATATTGAGAGCTTTTGGAAATTTTTTAGGCAAAATGTACATACTAACTATCAATGTGTGTATGCATACATATACACATATTATAGAGACTAAGAACACTAAGATACGACATTTGCGTACAACTATCAACTATGCACTAAGTACAGTCTGTGTACAATGTACATATATTACCTTTAATAATAGGCGGGAACCCATCCCTACTGAAATAGCGAAATGTACATGTAAATGTACAGTAAAATGTAAGATTTTATGT
>JAQIVE010002385.1:0-20113 GCA_034698285.1 Sminthurinus bimaculatus | reverse complement strand
ATTTATCGAAAAACATTAGTCTCGAAAAAACTTCAAATAGTTCCTCCAAACGATGAGTTTTGTTGACAACAAGACAGGTAATTAATCGCATTAACACCATCGTGTAATTAAACTCATACAGATTTAATGCGCGCCATGACGGGCCTCACCATCTAGTTATGTATGTATATCAATCAAGTAGGAAGTGTATTTAGTTATACTTGTAGGCATTCTGTTTTGTATACTTCCTCAAATTTGCAAAAACGTTTAAAATCAGGTGTCAAACTTTTGTTTGTCTACGTATTCTATATACGTACATGATATAGAGCACATAGTTTGGATACATCCATAACTCATAAAGACAATAATGCGTTATGTTTTATGTACATATAGCCATGGCCACGGTGTACGTAATGTGTGTGTGTGTTGATGAAAGGCACTCAACTATTCCAGTTCTCCAGCTAGTCCAGCAAGTTTTTAACCGAGCCCAATACATACGTAATACGTATGTCGTCAACAATGCGGCATTATTAAGTTAAGTTACTTAAGACGACCGCTCGTTTCCACTAGGTATTGTAAATACCACTGTCACGCACTAAACGAATGCATATATTAGCGTCACCACAAAAACTAGGAAGAACACCTTTATCGATTTAATTTTCAGAAATGACGCAACAATAAGGAAGGATCAAAGAGCAATACCAATATCAATATCCAGTTTTCATGACATGACGTTATCCAGTATTCGATATTAACGTTTCTCAAAACTCAAAACAATAAGCCATGCTATACTTGATACGTGCAATGTAAAATGTAAGTACTTACATAATTTATGTACGCCATGTACACAACCATACTTCATTATTGCCTTTTTCAAGCTTTGTCCAAAGTTGAACAGAGTAACTTTCTCACGTTTATATTTGAACCTTCCATGACTTTGAGGCTTACAATTGGGTGAGTCATCTGGATCAAATATTTAATAAAAACTGAGCTTCTCTCACAAGGTTGTATCTGTGGTCGTACACTAAATACTCCGTTCATACTAAATACTTGATTAGACCACACTCTGGAGAAAGTTGAACGTCTTTCTCAGAGTCAGATGTTGCAATACATATACACATGCAATACAAAGCATGCATTAGAGCAATTGAAGTATGGATAAAAACTAGGATACTATGGTGGAGAAGCTTTTGACTCTTAAAAATATTAACTTTTTTTGACATATTGTGCAATCCTTCTTTATTCAAGCATTAATCAGTTGGCTGCATTAAAAACGTACTGCTGTGCTTAAACATATCGTTGATGCTTGAAATTTGCCAATTTTTTCCCTATTTTACAAAAACTTATTGCACTATATCATTATGATCTTGACATTGCTTTCAGAACGAGAATAAAAAGTAAATAATGTAAAGATTCATCGCTCATGTTCAGAATTTATAGAGCAAGAGCAAGTCCCAAAGGAAAGCATGCAAATGGTTTACTTCATTTAATATTGTGCAAATTCTTTTGAATGATCGACTGTCTAACATTGCCGAGGGAGCTTAGGCTCATGCAAAAACTATTAGTATAGTCACAGCAAAACCATAATATTATGTGTATGTATATATAAGGCAATTGTACGAATCCAGTATGTAGTGACTTTTTCCTTTTCCTTGTATAATATCTGAGATATTTTTTGTTGTATAATACATATTTTTACACTGCATGTACATTTTGCATACATATAAACAAAGTGCACATTTGACGTATGTATAGTTGAACGAATACTGATAAAGATACTCATAAATATACTGATGGACGAAGACGAATCAATTTATTTCGCTTTATTGTCCATTGCATGCCCATGCTCACATAATTCATGTTTCACACCTTTTTGCTCCGTCTTTGTGAACTTAAATACACACAGCAAAGAAAAGTAGATTTTTGCACAAAACTTGTACATAATCAGTAGTTGATGCTGCTGGTGTGTGAGCACGTCAGCAGTCAGCATCGAGTATGCCAAAGAAAAGGTACGGAATACGGAATGATAAGTACATAACTAAGAGCAATCCCACATCCCACATAGAAAATTCGAATTCTACAATAAAATGCTTGAAACCAAACCATAAGAAAGTCGAAATGATACCATTAAATATTTTGAAACTACATTCCTGGCTATTCCGAGTCATTATAATCCATGAAAAACTGGACAGAAGTTAGCTAAAGCATACAGCTAGTTTTTTCATCCATAATGGTTTATTATAATAATTAATGTGATGGGTAAAGGGAGGCCAAAAGTTTGCCTTTAATGTTTGAAAACTTGCCTCTGTGTAGTAGTACACAAAGCACATGCATATATCAACCGTATATGTATGCATCCATATAATTGTAAATTGCTCTGAAAATCTTCACCAGCCAATTTGAACTTAAACCAAAACAAGGACAAGGGTTAATTCAAACATGTTTTTTTTACTATACTTAAAGACGGCGTAAGCAATAGAGTCGTAAATATGTGCAGCATTTCAAAGCCGGGTGTAAGATGGCCATGTAATTTTATAAACTTTCAATCGATATAAAATGTAAATGATTATTTTTATATCTATACTAATTACATTGTACAAAGCATTTTAAAGACTGATTTTAAACAACTTTGGCAGTCTCGGGAAAATGGTCGAGGAAAAGTAAAACCAGTATTAAATGGTAAAAACTCAAAAAAATCAGCCATACACAATCCTTTTTTTATTGACCGTGGCATATGCACAACAGTATGAGAATTGTTTACTTATTTTTATAGACTTATGCTGTATCGTCACATAATACAAAATTATTATACTCTAATTAGGTAGTAGTGGTGTAAAAAAATGATTCTCCCCTTATGCAATGAGTATGTAAGTTTACTTATATTGTTGAATAACTACATACTACATACATACATAGAGACTATGTGCATGTAACTATTGTTGATACAACACATGTATGCTTATTGATGTCTTTGTGCTAGTCAGCGTGTAGTGTGTACATATTATGTAAACTCTCATGATGGAGAAAATAGTTATAGGAAACAAAGGATTTTTTACCTCAAAGTTTCAAAGCATCTTTAGTTAGATGGACTTTTTCTAGTATGTGTATGTGTGCATACATATTTGTGCAAAAAAATTCAACAAATGATTGATAATGCTCCATGCTCCAGGATAGTCAGTTTTAATCGCTTTTTATGACAGAGCATAAGTATCTCCACATGGATTGAGTTGGTTGAGCTGAATTGAAGCTGGCTGAATTCATGTGCACAGTCACATGTTACACAATTACATACATGCGCACAAAAAAAGAATAAATGTACATTGATCACGGTGATAAAATGTACTTACATATTATATTTACACCTATACATAATACTTTGAGGTGGTGCATGAGACATACATACACTTGAGTATATTTTTTCTGGATTGGATAAAAAAACAAGAAGCTGTCTAAATGATAGCACAAAATCACATTAAATTGTGAGACTGCATAGGCAATGGGCAAGAATCCATGCGTTATGTTGCGAAATGATATAGATTATGGAAAAAACAAATTTGATTCAATTCAATTCAAAGCTCTTATTAAAGTTTTATGTCGGAAATCATGTTTTAACCTACCGACATATTATTAAGCCTCTCGCCAGTAAAACAACTAAACTAGAGGTAGGCGCAACTGAAATTTTCCCTGTTTTAAAATGCCACTGAAAAAAACTTGGCCCTCAGAATTTTCAGGGCAATAGCTAAAAATCTTGATTTTTAGTCTAATATTTTCCTAAAACTATGAAAAATTATCGGTGGGAAATTCAAACGTATTAACTAATGACTAATTAGTACTTGATCAATTAAAAATTATTAGAAACACATCATTTGTTTTATTGTATACAGGTATAACACATCAAAATGTAAGTCACTCCATATATTAACAATTATTAAGATGGTTGAAATTTTTGCGAGCTGCAGTAGAGTGCTGGAATTCTGGAGCAATCGAACATTTCAAGCTCCAGCACTGCCAGTTTAGCAGAGCTGCTAAAATTGTAAAAGTTAGCACACTGGCATAACTCATTCCTTCAGCAACTGCAAAGCTCTAGTAATAACCTGTGTGATTATATTATATCACAAGATGATGATGATGTTCAAGCATATATGCGTAGTTATATATATACAGAGTGGACGTTAATAGTATGATTGAATTTTTCTCGTGGTTAGGGAAAAAAAAGAAACTCGTCCTAATCCTAATAGTAAAATAATATAGTAATAGCACAATAATAATAATAATATCTGCAATATATAATGGTATTCAATGACTTGTTGATAGTTGAAGTTGCTTTGACTTGACTCGGCTTGAGTTCGATTCCATACACACACACACATTTTATAGACATGTTTGTGTATTGCAGAATAAAGAAGCTTTCGAGTATCGTGAAGAGACTGTGTGGTTTCCTTGTATTTAGTTCAGTCTGAGATTTTTACTCAGCTAAACCGGTTGGCAGTCAGTACGATTACCACTGGTAAACTATTTTACACTATCGAAGCTTCTTCGTCTTCTTCTTTGTGCATTCCTTATCACTATCATTATCCTTTTGTTTGTGTACTCATTGCAAAAATCCAAACAATTTTATAAATATTGTATGTATTCACTCAGATCTGCATAAAGTACACAGAGACATTGTCTACCAGTTGAAGAGATTTGCAAATAATCGACAAACGGGAAAAATATTACTGTTGGTAAACAAATTGTAGGTTGTCATATTATTATTATTTCTCTTGTACGTTCTAGAAGAACGACCTGAGACTGCAAATCGTCTTTAGCTAATTCTCATGCTAAGCTACGGATTTCTTCGATTTGATCATTTTTAGTTAATATTCAGTACTGTGTCGTGTTTAGAATTTTTGATTGTTGATGTTTTGCTCTGACAAACGTGTCACATACTTATTATTAGCAGTATTTTGCACAAGCTTGGACACAAAAAGAAGTTACAAGTAAGAATACTTTAGTTGACAAGTTTTCTCCTCATTCTGGGTGATGGGAAAGACAAGTGCTGTGAATTGAATTCTCAAATCAAGTTGACATTCTTCAAAGTTTTAAATGCCGAGGAGTGGCTCAAAGTCAAAGAAAAGAACATCGACCGAAAAACAACAACAAAAACAAGCAACTCCATAATATAGAACAGTGGAAAACACATCCGTTCATAGTGAAGACAAACCACGACCTAAACCAACGCAATAAAATAAAAATAAACAATAGTACAATAAAGCACCAAAACTGCGGAAACAACAACAGTTAATTTTAAAACTTTTTAAGCTTTTAATTTTCTTGCCATTGGAAAATTAAAATACGTATACAGTTGCCCAATTTCAAGTAAACAAACCAGACATCAAAATGAATACTGACGATCTTAACGAAAAGGAGCTGATTGCCTTGAAAAATGTAAGTTGTCCTTTCTGATCGTGAGATTTATAAGTAATGAGTATTAAAACGCATCTAATCCCTTTCATCAAACAATTTCGTGTTTAAGTAGAATATAACTTGATTGAGTGGTAAGTAGTTCACAAGTTACTTTTAAGAATTATTAAAAAAATTAACGTTTTTGATTTTGTATTCTGCGTAGTTTCGTCATAGAATCAGTGACTTAAATCTGGATTGGTTTAATGGAAATTCTTACACCCTGATGCGATGGTTGAGAGGTAAAAATACACGTTTAAATACTGATAAAAATTTTTTATCTTCATTTGTACCCCAATATCGGCTAAAAATGTCTGCGCTGTTCTGCCAGCTGAACCCTATTGTAACTTAAAATACTCTGACTTTATTTCAGCTCGAGAGTTAAATGTCGAAAAGGCCGAGTACATGTTGAGACAAAATTTAGAATGGAGGAAAGTACGACAAATCGACAAAATTTTGAACACGACGATTCCTCAATTCATGTTGGATGACTTCCCCTTTAAAGTCCTGGGATACGACAAAAATGGCGCCATCGGTACTTGGAAATTTATAAAAAAATTTAAATAACATGAAGTGTATTTTATGCTGAATGGCTGGTTTAAAATACATTCGTGCAAAATAAATTTTTCGGCGTTTTTTTTTGCATTTTGTTCTCAAGGAAGATTAGTTAAAAACAATATGCTTCTTGTTTAGTTGGGTTTGTACCGTACGGGCTGTGGGACTTCAGAACTTTGGTGGAAGCTGGACAAAAAGAAGCCCTCGTCCACTACGTTAACTACATTATTGAACTAGCCTACAAACTGTGCCGGTCAAGATCCACAACCGAGAAGATATGCACCAAAGTCATCCTTATTCTTGATATGGAGGGTTTTAGCATTAGACAAGTCCTAAGCAAACAAAGTGAGTAAAAATTGTAACTGATTTTTGACCATAAATTTTGAATTTAGAGAGAAACCAAGAAAAAAACTGATGAACATTTTTTTGACGTTTTTTAAAATCAGCAATCGAGTTCCTACTGGGAATTTTACAGGTAATTGTAATTAAATTCTACATAGTAATCGTAGTAGACAACAAAAATGATCATACTTTGTACTAAAACTACGAAATTATATGTTGCACCCACCTAGGATTTGGAAAATAATCACCCCGAAGTTCTCGAATGTGGATTTTTATTCAACTGTCCAAAAATATGGGAAATTTTGTGGGCACTCGCTAAACCTTTGATGACTGGTAAAAAATGCAACCTATAATTGTATACTTTTATCACTGACACTAATTGTAAGTTTGTGGAACCTTTTTCTGATGAAGCCTTAATACATGTGTCTTTTTTCATTGAAAATATTAGCAAGAACCTTGAACAAAGTTATGATCGAGGGCTCAAAAGCAAATGTCTGGCGTGCAAAACTCCGGGAGATCGTACCTCACGACATTCTTCCCTCCCAGATTGGTGGCTCACACACTACCGTTCCAGACATGAGTGAATACTACCATAGATTACTCAGAATGGATCTCACAAAAGACATTGACATCAAGTTCGAGACGAATCGACCGATTCCCGAAGATCAACTGATCAAAGTGACGGTTGAAGCAGGAAGCAAGTTTGAGACGCGAGTTGAAGTTCCTACAAAAGGTTGTGTTCTGCGGTGGGCCTTTAAAACCGATAGTCATGACATTGGCTTTGCAGTCATCAATGAGGACGAGGAGAAAGTGGTGAACGTGAGTCGGTGCGATGCCCACGTTAATACTCAACTTGGAACTCTCAAGCTTCGTCAGGGTAACGGGTCAACATGTAAGCCGCCACATATTTCTTACTGCATAAGATATCAAATTACTGTTTCTTAAGTTTAAACAGTATTACTTTTATAACTGTACGTAGTATTTAGTATGTAGTACAATATGTACATACATGTCATTCATATCTTATTAAGATTTTTACATTTTCTGTCTCCCAGATACATTCTCATTCGACAATACCTATTCACGCTTCACCCCTAAGAATCTTTGGTATAAAATCGAAGTTTGCGATCTGGACGAGGAAGAAGACTTGAGTGATGACTACGGAGCAAATGTAGAAGATGACGAATCAACTGATGATTCTTTCGCAACTGATTTGTAGAAAAAAAATGTCTACAATAATATGTGTACATACGATAAATACATAATATAAACATTATTATTATTACGTAAACATAATGATTAAATACAATGAATTACAGAGTGCATTTCATTCGGTATTCCCTATAAAATCAGGTACAGTGAGATCTCTATGTGATTTCGAGAGATCACTATACAAGGGAATTATTATTATTCCTCCTATGTACATAGTTATAAGCTTATAAGACAATATTTTATAGCCTTCTACAAGCACTTGAACTATTGCTCATTTAGTTTCCTGTTTTAGTACAGTGTTCCTTTTGTGTGAGAAAATCGAACACTCTGTAATGTCGAATTACAAGACGAGTACAATTTTAACGGTTAGTTTAGTTAGTAAAAAACATCAAGTTTGTTTATAGAGACTCTGCCTCAAAAGACTACTCAAAGTACTCTACTGATTGTTCTATTCAAAAAGCTAAAGAAGCACTCTTTCAATACATTAATCATTATTTAGGGAAAAAACTCATGTAATGTAAATACTTACGGTTAGCTTATTTGTAGTTATTATTTAAATGGAAGCAACATTCTCCTTGTCTACCAATAACTCTATTTTGTTAGTTTTTTGGGTTTTAAAAACATTTTCCTTTTTAGAATGATAATCTCATTTTGATTCATGATAATGTACCACGTAATTGTGTATAATACTTTAAACTATTGTTGTTGTTGCTCCTATTTTTACTGTTCTTTTGTACATGGATTCTTAAAAGTTTATGATTGTTGTTTTTATTGGTAAATACTGTTTTAGTTGTTCGAAAAATTGTAAATATGTTGAACATTTTTATGGGTGTTTATACCCCAGAACATTTATTTTGTGTTTTACTTTTGTATAACTTCCTTTTCCTACTTCAAGTTTTATGCATAACCTGCACAAGGCACTTTACAATTTTTTTTCTTTATTCAAAATTACCCTCAATCTACGTGTAGAGATTGTGCAGTAACTGCGGAGATCTTCTGAAAATGTAAGAACATTAGTAAAACACGAAAATAATGGACTTGGGTATAATATACCATTGTTGTGTTATGCTCTTTTGATTTTGGATGGACGTATAATATATTTTCCTTAAGTAATTTTCGCGAATTAGATATTACCGACAAACTATGTCCATATCATCGATTTCCAAAAAGGTGAGAGTTCATGTTACCGGTATAAAAATAAAAGCTGTGATAAAGTTGAAAATAAATAAACGTATCTTTTCCTAAAATAAAAAAATTTATGCGCTGGTTGGGAACAATCATTTGATACTACTACTAACTATTAACCTATAAATCCATCTTATGCATGTACTACAAATTTTAATGGTTAGGAAATTTACTTATTTCTACATACTGTAATATTTTTATCGTACGACTTTTATTTATTTTGTTTCGAAATCAAAAATTCTCCAGGGAACTTCTCCAGGTTAGTAATTAGAAAGGAAAAGATGGGAAAAGGATTTTATTTTGAGGTAATTCACAATAGAATGTCTGAAGTAGCTCCCACATCTTGCACGTGCATACAAAACTGTGTTGTGCGTGTCATGGCCACGACAAATGCACAGACTGAAAACTGAGAACCCATAATGAATGCATTGTGCACGCATAAGGTGCAGATTGCAGATAATACAAAAGTTAATAACGTAATGAATGGAAATGAGCTATCCTGAGCTTCCAGCTTAGGACAAATGTAGGTAATGATTAGCCTAAGAGAAAGATCGAATTTAATACAAACAACCCAAACTTGGGCATTGAATGGACTGGGCTCTGTCATTCCAAAAACCGATCTCTAGATTAAAAAATTGTTGAAACCGGCATAGATGTTTTCTTTTTTTAACCATAGTCATATTAAGCCATAATACAATGATATACTATTATTGGCTTCATTAATATTTACACTCGGAATTCACTGCACATTGATAAATGTCATCAGTCATTAAAATAATTAGTGGAATTGCAGAGAGGGGAGTTTCCGGTTTAAGGTTAAAAGTTGCAATATTTTTAGATTATATCTTACTGCTTCCATTTCTCTAGAATTATTAGTCGATAATGTATGTAGTATATAATACGCGTATCATGTGCTTTTCTAATCACCATCCATCAGCGAACTTTGTTTATGCAAATACCTTTTATGGAAGTTTTTCTTTACGTTTCACATTACAGTAAGTTGATAAACATAGGCAATACTGATTAAAATGGATAATGATAATGTATTGCTTTTAATAAGAATGTCGACGAAACTATTGAGAAGAATGTCAGAATGCAATAACAAGTAATACAAGTAAAACTTTTGTCGTCTCTTTATCAATTTTTACATGAATAAAAATACAGGACAAATTCTATGGTCTGTATTTATTTTTTGGAAGAGAGATAACTGAAACTATAGGATTTGTTTTGATTTTTGATCAAATTGCCTGGAGATTCGATGAAAAATCAAGTCGAAGTGTACGATTCGAAAAAAAATATGTTAAGAATATTTTGTACGTGTGAGGTCTTTTAAGCTTTCCTCAACACTCAAAATATATAAACCAAAACGGCCTGATTTTCGGTATCATTAGGTAAAGAATGGAGTGCTGACTAATTTTAAACATCATGTTGTTTTCTCCAAATGATATCACGTCTATTGAAGAATATTATACAAAAATCATGAAACACAAAATGCGTGTAAAATTCCTGACCAACCTTGAGTACTATAATAAAAACAAATGTCATAAAATGGTGACTGACTGGATAACGACTGTCTTCACAAAATAAGTATTCAAGTCTAATTTCATCTAACATTAGGATTCAACCACTGTATCAAAGATTAAATCCTTTTATTGATAAGAAGTTTTACAAGATGCCTAAAACTCTCGTTTTAAGGTAATTTCGAAGATTGTAAAGTAAGTGTCTACTTCTGTTAAAGGACCCGATGATCTGAAGTCGATATCTATACCCATATGTTTTCGTAATGTACATAATGGTTCCAAAATGGATCTTGAATGAAGTTACTTTGCATTTGTGAAAAGATTACATAACTGGTTTGTTTTTTACACACACGCTCAAACCCAGCCTCATTATTTAATTGTGAGGCGTTATGAGCTGATTTAAATCTTATTTGTGTTTGTTCTGCTGGAAAGGAAAAAAACAATGTGTAGCTGTCTAGATTTTCAATCAATAACCACTGGATTGTTTACAAATAGACTGAAGAGTCAACTGGACAACGATTATATATTAAAATTAAAGGTTGTATAAATACATGCATAGGAACGCGATACGACACACAGTTGACAAACAGTTTGTTTATTCTCCTTCTCATTTTTATACTGATTGCATGTTCCTGAGTGTTGTTGCTTATTTTCATTAAATTCTTAGCAATCGTAGTTTATGACCGCAAACGAAAAATACTAAACTCCAATGAGAGATACATGCAGGCTCAAATCAAAAGCCCATTGTATTACGCACACCAATAAGAAGTTTAGTTTAATTTCTCCATCAGTTTTACGCACTTCAACAGAAAAAACGTTACGCACACGGCTAAAAAAATGAACTTTTGCAATTTCAGAAAAAAATAAAACAACTTCGTCGGTATATGAATAGAAGTATGACTACGAACGTATGATATGAACCCAAAGAAAAGTATGTACTAACTACATGTTATTATATATATTGTAGCATTCATTGTAATTGTGACACAGAAATTCGACATCAAACCATTTCCAGTTCCACTTTTCTTCCTTATGAGTCAAATTAAAACGGTTTGACTGGATACTGGATAAGCTCAAGTTTTTTCTTCATCTCTACCTTGTTTCTTGGATCAGTCCAAGGACAATAGTAAAAAGATGGTTAGTTAAAAAGGAGTAAAATCTAATACAAAAAAGAAAATTGCAAAAATATATCCATAACAATGTTTCATCGAAGCTCCTTGACTCAGTCAATCTAGGCAAAAAGTCAAGGAATTTCAGATGTAAGATTCAGGTAAAGTGGATTAAGGGAAAACGTTCATGTACATTTGTGGAAAGTACTTTCAACTTTGACTTGGGCTCATTTGCCTCAGAATTTTCGCACACATTCATCGTCCCATAGATCTGTTTGAATAAATAAATAAATGAATAAATTCTTTCTCCGCATATTTCACAAGTTATGCGTGTATACATATGACATAGGCGGAGAAGCTAAAGGTTATCTCGTTGAATATTAAAAAGATGAATATAAAACATTACTCGAGCAATATTTGATCGACAGAATCTGTTAATAAAATTGATACTGGAAGTTACTTGAGCGTTGAGCGTCATAATTTTTCTCAATTCATTTCCTTAGCATTAAAAGTTTTTCCCAATCATATCCTCTTGTTCAGATACGTTATGAGTTATGAAGAAAAAATTTACATGATTTTTGACCAACGTTACACCTCAACGTGTGTGGATAGATATTATCTTGTTATAGGTGACGACCTTCCAGACACGTGGACCGCTACTTAGGAATATAACAATACAATAATCAGTAGGTGTTGTAAGTTTTTTCCATGTTCAAAATGCAAAAATATTCAGGTATTGATGGAATGAGTGAAGGGTCAACGGGTCATCATAAGCTAGTACATGTAGTAATAAAGTTTTGTTACAAAAAAATTTTCATAAAAAAATGTTAAATAAATCAATGACCCTGGGCCAAGCTACATATTAATAATACACAGCGAAAATTAATACTACACACTACACACACACATCACCTGAAAATTTTTCAGCACACACATAAAATCAATCCAGAGTTTGATTAGCTACGAATATGATAGGATACGCTTACCGCAAAACGAGAGTGAGATGTATGTAGGTAAAAGGTTGCTCAATTTTCTCAATATGTAATATGTGTAGAGCAAAGTAATCAGTAAATAGTAATTAGGTATAAGAGTAATGAGCGATTATATCTCATATTATCTGTTTCGCACACTTTACTTTTTTTACAATTCCCATGGAGCAGCATCAGATTCTGAAAATCTGAATTGACTCTCGACCCAGCTTAATAGAGTCTTTTTGGTTTGATTTGGAATCGCAAATCGTAACGTATTGATATACCTACATGTCCTACGTACTGCACATACATAAATCGCAATTCTCACTGTTTGCGTAGCATAAACTGCAAATTTTGTGTGAATATACGAATTTACAATTTATATGCACGTAACATGCACTCATCATGTATGTTTTTGCATTTGGTATAATATTATATGTATACATTAGAATCTTGACTTTGGTTCTTTTACAAGGTGAGCAACTTTAATAAGATTTTCACAAGTTCATACTAACTATTCCTAACTATACAGCGGCGAGAGCGCAGACATATGTATGATGCTACTGAAGTTTTTATAGTTATTTTTTGACGTTTTTCATACAAAATTTGATTTTACTCGTTACTCCAGTTCCTTTAAATGCATTTATAAAAAATAATCTGAAACAATGACTTTACAATGGCAGAATAAAATAAAATAATTCAATGCGTCAAATACCCAACATGTCCTTAAAAATTTAAAGTACTTAATTCTTTCCGATTTTTATTTCGCAAATTCACTATGAAAAGTCATCGTTTCGTTCGTCAAAAGTCAACTAAAAATCTTGACCTATACCATCTAGTAAGAAAAGCTTGTTTAGAAGCTTGAGAAGCAAATCAGAGCGAACGACAAGCACACCAACACTATTTTTGCGTGTTTGTATCTAGTTTATACACAGCATGATTCCCTTACATGCAGTGCATGGACATACATAGTGCATAGTGCATACACATTAAAACGTTATAACGTCGAACCACAAATATATCCTATACTTTCACCATTCTAATAGATAGAAAAAGCAGTGAGAAAGGAGAAATTTATTTAATGCCCTACACTACACATCATAATATATTATATGATGATACATAGTACGTGAAAAAAGTTCAAAAGATTATATTGTGCGTGATGCATTCTCTGAGCACACTTTTGCAATCGAGAGTTAAATCATTATAACCACACTCTGTCATTATTTATTCATTATCAATTACAATTCAGAATAATATTAATTAATGACTTTTAATTTTAATTTCCCACGCTAGTCTGAAAAATCACAGAAAATTCACAGATCATCACCAGTCCTCGTCGTAATTTTGATTACTGCATAAAGTCCACCCAGTCCCTCATCATATTCCTCTTTCCTTTCTTTATAGTCACGCTGACACTGACTTGAGTTTTACATAAATGCATAATATGTAAAGTTGTCCCTTTTCACCTTTCAGTTTTCAGCAGCAGGACAGAAGAATTGCTGACAAGCCAACGACAAGTATATGAAGAATGTTCTGTGTACTAAGTACTTTTTTCAAACAACTTGACTTGCTTCTTATTACTGCACATAATAGTATGTATATCATAGTCTCAATACAATAAAAATTGCAAATACCACACATACACACATGTACATACTACATATATATATGTACTAGCCCGAAAGTAGATGCAAAAGTGCAAAAGGTAAAAAAGAGGCGAATCAGAGTCACAAGTCAGAAGAGAGAGTTGAGTTTTCCCCTTCTTTTCATACATAATATCTGTATACATACTCCTGTACATGTACATACACACACATAATAGTTTCTTTTTCTCTTGTATTATTGTAGAGTAGACACAAGAATAATCATAATAATTTTCAGACCTTCTTTTTACTTCTACTGAACAGAAAGAGAGATACAGTACATAAGAAATAGCAGTATAATCGTTAATGATGGCACTACCCGTACGAAAAAAAATGGGACGATTTTTTTCGGCCGGAAATTGGCCCGTTTTTCGGCCGCATCTGGCCGAATGCGACTGCATTCGGCCGAATACGGCCGACTTTTTTTGGTGGGCCAATTTTCGGCCGAATCCGGCCAGAATTTTTGGTACGGGTAAATAATAATATAGTAATGATGAAAAGAATAAAGATATATTACATTTAAGTGCAGCAACTGCATTAATACTACAACATATAATATTATACTTAATGTTTCTTTTTTAATGGCCTTTCAGTCTTTCCACACTCAACTCTATACAAACTCTAAACTCAAACCTCGCAAATTGAGTCATTCTCTCACGATAGGACAAACAGTGTTTTACACTTGCATCTATACATACTTTTTGATTTGAGTTTGGTTTGCTTTGTACTTTTGTTGTGTATGTGTATTAGTATTAAGCTACGGTCAAGGCGTGAGATAGGGGGAAAATATGTAATAACTATATAAGCTTAAACATAATGAGACATAGAGAGAGAGAGAGAGAGAGAGAGAGAGAAGTGTTTACGTGGGGGAGAGTAAGAAGAACAAGAACAAGAACGAGGATGAAATCCTATGCAGTCTGCAACTCGTAATAGTAGTAATAATACAGAAGTTAACTCAACTTGCAGCTTCATTGCACAACTCTCCACTGTTGTCTTCTCGCAAGTACTACGAACTACACCAATCATAATATTTAGCTTTGACTTGGACTTATTGTTAGCACCACCATTGCATTGCTATTTATTTATTAAGTGGCCTTTGCTACATTATGTAGTCTGAGAATCGTATCATCAGTTAACTGGAATCTGGACTCTGGACAAAAAAGCAGAAGGCTACAGGTTAACTCTGCCCCATATCGTATAAAAGATACAAGATACAGTATACACAGGGAAGCAGGAAAGGCGCAAAAGGAAAACAAGCTGTGTGTACATACGTATTGGTATTGTGCGTCTTCTTACGACCAGACTATCTGTAATCTTTACACACAGAACAGAACGGAAACTAAAGGCACAGAAGTGAACTAACATAACGACGGCAAATTGAACTGTCTAAGGTAGATATATCAAGGGTGCTCAACTGGAGAAAACAGTCAGTCGTCGTCTCAGTTTCGTGTTGTGCCGTGTCGAACGTGGAACTGTGCTATAGCCATAATATAACCATGATAACTCCAGAAGAGCAAGAGCTTCTAACTCAAGTAAGTGGACATACACATACATAATAAATATATTGTAAATCATAGTGTTATTGATTGTACAATATCAATTATCAACTAACAACCGTTCTTCTATGTGTATACGTATACTGTGTACTACACTTTTTGTTTTTCTTCCAAATATATAATAACATTTATGTATTATATCGTGCACTGAGTTGTCTTATGAGTCCTGTTTTGGGTTTTTAGTGTGACTTTGTACTTTAAATTATTTGTTATGTATCATTAGAGGTCATGGAAAATCCTAATTATTTCAACAACAGAAAATGATAAAAAATATCAAATTTACAAATGTCTACGTATACTACGGTATGTATTAGTACGAACAAAACCGAAGCATTGGCGTGTGCTTGAAAATGGAAAATGTTATATTGGGGAAATGTGTGATGTGTGTGTTCACGATGTCACACACATTTCCCCATGCCACATAACGACGTAAACGACGTCGTGGAAAATTATCACATTTGGAAATTATTTCGTCTCTTACTATAACTTGCAAATTCTATTCAAGTCACAAAGCTTGGAATATTGTGTTAACATGGAGCATTGAACTTGAAACGAATCTTAAATCTGACCAATCGTCAGACGGTACTCAGACGGTATTTTCACGATTCATGTGTAGAAAAAGGAAAAGATCAAGTCCCTTGAATTTGGAGGCTTGAAGAAGATCATTTTTTGTATATATGTATGTTTGACTCTGATTACATAATTATAAACATTAATGTTCTTGTACTTCTAGTTTCGGTCTCGGATTCAAGACCTTGACCTTGATTGGTACAGTGGACATGACGAGAGCCTAATACGATGGATCAGAGGTGAAATACGTGTTAACAAAAATATTTGACATTGTTGCAAAAAGTGTATGGTTTTTATATTATCGTGTTCTTATCTTTGTGATTTTAGCCCGAGACTCTATCCAGGAATCGGAAAATATGCTGAGAAAGGTAATTTATTCTTAACCTTTTGTGAAGAACTTGTATTCAGATACCTTAGAAAATCTAAGTATGTACTAGGTATTAAGAATGTGAAGCTTTAATTGCCTTGTAGTATTGTCCATTGTCTTTGATTCTATTCTATTGTACATAATACACACATGTGTATTATCATGCAAACTTTTCATTCGCATGCATATGAGTGAAAAGTTTGCATGATATGATATCAGTGTGACACGCGTATCAAAAAAAAGTCATTCTTAGCATTGTACTGGACATTAACTATTCTAGGGTGAAAAGACAATCTAGTTCAGTTAGAACCTATTTACTTGTATTCCTATGCATACATTACATAAATACTACATATACATACATATGATACATAGATTGTGCATTGTGTTCAATTTTAAGAATTAAGTTTCACTGAATAATTTATATAATCTACACGAGCCGACAATGGCTGAATAATATTAAGGTTTACTCTGGATGAAAAGTTCATTGTCAGTTACGAATACCTATGTATACATTCATGAAATATACTCTACGTACTATGTACACATTTGATGTACATATATAGCGTATGCTGTTTCTTTGAGATTTGTGTCATGCCATTTCAAGGCAAAGAAGAAAAAAACATGTACCTTGCATTTGAAATTTTTCTGCATTTAAAATTCTAAAACTCCGACGTCCGACGTCAATATACGTCAGGAAAAGTCAACGTGTGACTTTTCTTCATCCTTCATTCTCCAATCATTCTTTGTCTTTTATCATGTATTTGTATCTATATTTGCTATCAGAGTACCTAAAGATCTATGTGGGTCATTGCTATTCACTACCCGTAATGTAATATGTACTTGGTATTCAAATTCATGAACTCGGCTAATATTTTTCCCCTTGCCCTGTCTTTATTTTTTAAAGTTTCTTTTTGAGTTTTATCCTCTAACATCTATACATTTAATTCAAAAGTATTGTATAATAATAGCAGACGTGTTCGTGTACTGCTAAGCCCTTTCCTTGTTGGTTCTTGTCAGTACATTGCTTATATGCTTATGTAACATTCTTATGTCATATTAATATTACATATAGATACATGTACATTATGCACCTGCCGTTTTTGAAGCATTTTCAATTAGTATTTTCTTCACATCTGCATTGACCATTTTTCAATTTTTAAAAAAACCACAATACAAAAAATAAATAGGTACATGTTTTAAGCAAAGATCCTCTTAAACTTTTCCTTTGGAACACGTTTCATATTTATAACGTGTCAGAAGAACATAAGTAAAAGTTAACAAATGTCTTTTATGCACTATACAATATGACGTCCAGCATATCTAACTGCTACCTATACCTATAAAAACTGGTTTCATATACTGCACAGAAAGAATATATAGGAGGTACTGTTTGGTATTTATAATTTATGATTTACAGCATGCATAATATCATTTTTATTTGAGTCTAACATCTATAATGTTGATTCATTCGAATTTTAGTAGAAAAAATGTATAATACGCACGTCCTTTGACGTAGGTAATTAAGTATTGACGACAACGACAGGCAATAAGTACAATATATTGTACATTTTGTCTAAAAAAGTCTAGGAGAAAAAGTGATTATGATAATACGACCCATGCTTTACAAGTTCACAACTACTGAACAACTTACATAGGCAGTAAAAGTGATGTATGATGTATTATGTTTTTTCGTTACTTGCAGTATTTGGCCTGGAGAAAGGAAAATGGAATCGATTCGATTTTATCATACGAATTCCCCGAAAGCATCACCAAAGAATTGCCTTTCAAGATTTGTGGCACTGATGACAGTGGTTGCTTCCGTGAGTGACATGCATATTTAAGATACATAATACATGCACAATTTTCTGTCGATATCTAACTTGATCTTCTTGAAACCCGATTGAATTTCAACAATGAACGTGTTTTTTATAAACTTTCCAGTGGCCGTGGTTCCGTTCGGTAACTTTTTTATTTCATACTTATGTTTTACAATATATGTCGAAGCACATGCATAATATCATCTATATTCGAGTTTAACATTTATAACATTAATTAATTCGAGAATACGACTTAAAATTAATAGAGAGATTGTATTCTTTAGGTTCATGGGATTTGAGGAAGTTTATCGACTCTGGAAGAAAAAACTTGTTGTTTACGTACATTGACTATCTTTTAGAGATACTGTACAAGGCTATGAAAAGTCAAAGTACCCCCGACCACATGATAACGCAGGCAAATCTCATTTTGGACTATGAGAACTTTTCCTATCGTCAAGTCACTTCACACTCAAGTATGTTTAACAATAAGTTACATTTAATTAAATGCTTCAATTCAATCAAAGTTTCTTATCGTCAAGCAAGAGAAATATCACAACTATATCTTCAACCTTCAACGTGAAAGCAGGGTAAAAAATGATGAATCTAATATTAGATGTTACTTACTTGTTACAGCCATTCAGGCTCTCCTAGAGCTTATTCAGAAACTAGAAGCTCTCCATCCGGAAATTCTTAAATCCGGAACACTTCTGAACGGTAATACAAAACAATCTTGTACAACAAACATTCTTGTATTTCCGATGGAACACACACACTGAACACTGAACTTACCATACACACGATTGCACTTTACACGTTTCATTATCTTTAATTTCTATTTGACACTTTTTACTTTTTCAGCACCAAGAGTTTTTGAACTTTTATTCAGAATGTGTAAACCATTTTTGACTGCAAGAACCTTATCAAAAGTGTCCATTCATGGACCGAATGTAACAGAGTGGCGAAATGATCTACTAAGGGTATATATTATTATTACTAACTACTAGCACAAACAAAGAGGCTTAATTTTCATATATATTATACAATGCGCCTTCTTTATGTATTATTATTATTGAAGTATAATCACACTGTGCACTTATTATATTTTTTGATAGAAATTTTCACACAGAAGTCTACCATCGCACTACGGAGGAAGCAACACAACTTTATTCAATGTAAATATTTACACTATTCATACAAACTTTTATTGTGTGCAGATACATGTTGAAACAACCCACAAATTACTTAAATAGTGTTAAATTAATTAATACTAATTTTAATAAGTACACATTTTGTAACAAACAAAAATTGAAAATATGAAAAAATGAATCCAGTTGTCAAAATTCGAAACCGGTAACAATCCCGCTTGGTAGGCCCAAGGATAATTTTTCGTGTCTTTTTGACAAAAAATGGGGATATGTGAAAGAATGAACGTTTACCTTCTTCCTTACTTTACAGTATTTTGTTCAGTAAATAATTCATATGATCATTTTAACTTTTTTCAGTACCAACTTTCCGATGGGATCAATGTGCTACGTCCCAGTCACCGAATCTTTACTGATAGTCAAATGCAAACTGTGATTTTAGAAGGAGGAGAGAAACTCAAGTTAGAATTAAATGCCAACGAAAGGAACTCCAAACTAAGGTTTGACTATAATTATTTTTATAAAACTGTACTATGATTTACAGTGGGTGTTTCATTAACATTTCTACACTTTTGGCGTTACACCTTACCTACTTGTGGGGATAGCGGACATATCTGATGTCTCCCATATGACGACCTATTCTTCCTGCAACCCTCCCTAATCTGCTCTTTTAGGTAGCTCACATACGTTTTACCGG
>JAQIVE010002384.1:0-20113 GCA_034698285.1 Sminthurinus bimaculatus | reverse complement strand
AATACGTACTATAAATATTGTATTTAATATACAGGCATTCTTGTAAAATGTTGGTGTCTAAAATAGTAGCTCATTATACATATGTGCCTATGCATAATAGAATGCAAACTTAAGCAATACACAACATTTCTTACTTTTGTATGTTATGCTGTTTATTATTTGTTTGAAGAAACATAATATAATTAATAATTAATTATATTATAAATTAATCTCCCTTTATTTTTACTTGTAAGAATTTAATAGGCAGCTGAGTGCAATGTGCAAACAAGGTTCTTATCCTTCAATAGCATTACAAAACTTGTCAAAATCTAAAGATTTCAAAGTACACTTACTTTTATAGTACAGTATGTATATAAGGATGCAGAAAACGTCTCTCTGCGTTCTATAGTCAAGTAGCAAGTATTTACTTATTGTATAATATTGATATTATCATAATATAATATTTAGTCTCTATGTATCATGTATTGGTGTGATTATTTATTATAAATAATGACATTATTTAATGTACCTATAAATCGTAATTTTCTATGTTTTTATACTATAAGATATAAATATCTTTCTGATCAAAAGGAATCAAATCGCTTAGTACAATACAAAATGAACAAAGAATAAAATACTTTTTCTAGAATTTTTTACTTGTTCTACTATCTCCAGATATATAGATACGTATCATATTTTATAGTTTGCATCATGTCCTTTTTTTACTCTGTCCGTTATATTAAAAGCAGGCACAAAACATAACATTTATGTGTACAAGAAAAAAAAGTTGTATATATAATATGTCTACATTTATAAAAATAGGGAACCACATACATAATATAGTCAATATAGTCAAGTGCATTGTAGACAGGTTATCTGGGTTAAAAACATATTGCTTCTCTCTGCCCGTTTCCTGTGCCCACGGTTCTGATTTCTGATGTATCCACACAGAGTGGAAGTGGATGAGGACAGTAAAACATAGAAAAAAGTGTTCTCCAAGTTCTCCTTAGTCTTCGGTTTTGTCCTCGTCGTCGTAGTCATAGGAAAGGGAAATGGTGAAAGTAAAACAGTCGTTATTCTCCTGAACGTCAACTTGTCCTCGTACTTGTAGACACTGCAGCTATATTGTTATATATTTACCTATTTGTTATATCACAATGTGTCTGTGCTGTATTGTATCTTGTATATATTTTATATCTATACACATATTATACCTTTGCCCTGAGAGTGTATAACATCGTATACATGCATGGCACACATCTAATAATATGTTACATAGTCAACTTTTCCCGTTTTTTTTTCTACCGCTTCTTCCATTTCCTACCGAGCGAATCTCGGGGTCCAGACTCAGCTCTCGAGATTCGCAAGTCGAGACGAGGACGACTTTGGATGGCATGAAGAAGAGGAGGATAGCCAGAAGAACAAAAGAATAAGGAAAGGATGAACGTAAATATACATATAGTGTGGTAAATGGCAAATAGTGCACAAATGCACAATTCAAGTAGGTACTATTTATACTACAGACACACAAGTGCGCTCAAAACCGGCAGTTTTATTATTGGCATTTGTTTTTGTGCATGAAATAGGTACATGGACGTACTTCTTATATCTATATACACATATTTTGTACATGTACCTCAATATATGGACAGGTTTTGAAATATTGTAACTTGGATATCTATATTATGTACAAACATATCAGGATGCCTAAAAAGAGAAAGTAATTAACATCCTGTTTACCCCGAAGAGCTGCAGGCACACGGCATGGCTGTGGTATGGTATACATATTAAAAATGTTCGTATGTGTATCGTATGCTGAACATTTGTTCAATACTAGCTTAGTTGAAGTACGAAAATCCATAGTGCAGAACATACTGTTTTTAGAAATCAAAAGTCAAGGCGAGGTGGTTGACGTTTTGACATTTTTGAAATAAATTTGTTCGTTGCATCAATCAACAATTTACAATAATTACATTTCCAGGTCAGAACGTCCAGAAGAAGCGTTAAAAAAAACAAGGACAAGCAGTCGTTTTCGTTTGTTGGTTGCATTTTTCATTTTCAATGCCCAGCAATCAACTTTGTATATGCAAATATGTGCATTCAAATAAATCTTTTTAAACTGTCGTTGAAGCTTTCTAAAGTTAATGTTTAGTTATATTTTATACCTAAGTAATAATATGTATAACTGTATGGAATGGAGTATTGATGAAATGTTATATTATTCTATAAACTTTTAATGTTAATACTAAGAGGTTTCTGCAGAATAATGTGACCTCGAAAAATTAGCATTTTATTTCAGCCATTTTAACCTGTAATACGTCACATATGCTCTCGTCAGGTATTACTTGCATATTGGATATGTGTAAGAGTTGTACTCTGAATCTTAGCCCTCTATTTTCCACAATATATTAACCAAAACCCTATACAAAGCATACAAGACAACATTTCACAACAAAGTGCCCGTCTGTCTGTTAGCTCTAGGGGAAATGTACAATAAATATACTATAATTACTTTCCAAGCATCCCGATATATTATATGTACCTACATACATGGGTATTGTGTTGGTAGTTTTAAAGATTCTTCACATTCACAATAGGAAGGGAAAAGTAGATTTATGTATGCATAAAACATCATGTATACAAAAAATGTAGAGTTACCTGTCTGAGGGAAAACGAGAGGAGTAGAAGAAGGGCAAAGGCAAAGGTAAAGGATGGATGATGTAGATCATAGATTGAAATGGAAAAGGAAAAAGACAAAAGAAGCCTCGAGATAAAGTGAGACAAGAGGCTAAAACAAGAGACTATATCAAATATGTATGTTGGGTTCATATCGGGAAAGGGATGGAAATTTTTCTACAATACAATGCAATACAATGGTATTAGTTGTCAGTTGGGTTGTCGGGAGTCAAAGAAAGAATACGAATACGAAATGCGGAAAAGAGGAGAGAGAGAGAGAGAGAGAGAAGGTCTCAGCATCATATTGCCTGCATATAAGCGGTGCTGTTGTATATAAATGTCTATTTATACAAGGCATACTTATGTATGTGTGTGTATGTACGGTGAATGTATGTATATTGTATAATACTACCAACTAACTGTACATAAAAAATCTACCTGGTTGATTCTCTCCTCCTGGTTGATGGTAGTTGTTGGTAGCTGAGGCAGCGGGAGTTTATTGGATGTGGACAAGTTTCCTGTTTGTCGTCGAGAGGAGGACGAGGACGAAGAGAACGACGAAATGATATGCTATAATATAATATGGAATGGTATGGTGGCTGCCGCTCTAGCTGTGTGTATATGTATGTATGTATGTATGTATAAAAGGGATCAGAAAGAGAAAAGTGGGAGAGAGAGAGAGAGAGTTAACCTAGCTACTATACATCTTACATCCTTGTGCTACCGCCGTCGCCGCCAACGACTCCCCAATAGTCTGAGTATCTACAAGTACACGTTTAAGCGCGAGGATGAATGAAAGCGAGTCGAGTGAAAGGCTGAGTGAGCGACTAGGCAAGCAACTGAGCGAGCAAGCAAGCAAGCAAAAGCAGGCAAGCGACTCAACGGAGTAAAAAGTAGATGAAGAGCAGGAGAGAGAGAGAGAGAGTGTGTGTGTGTGTGGTGCCGCAATGCAGTTCGACTCTGCAAAAGGGCGTAGTAGGAATTAGAGCACGGAAGGAGAGAAAGAGAAAGCAAGAGGTTCGGCAAGCAAGCAAACCAGCAACGAGAAAGGGAGGGAGACGGAGAAAGATTCCTTCTCTCCTGCCTTGTCCTCCTCTTTCTTCTTCTTCTTCCTCTTCTTTTTTGGCTGAGGCAACGAGTACGACGACGGCTTCTACTACTCCTAAGTATGCGTACATAAGAAGTGTACGATGGTAATACAAGTACAAAACGAAGGACCACTACAACTACGGCTTTTCCCTCATTCCAATCTACATATGCATGGTATACAATATACAATATATATATATACATACACACTACACACATAGGTACATGCATACGGTATAATCACTTACAGCATGGGCTTTGGCTGGAAGCTTAAAAGGGAAAAGGAGGCAAAGCAGGAAGGGCAGGACAGTATATATTATACGATATGCATACAGAATACACTGACACACAGTACCAGCAGGCAGATCGTGAGTAGGCCAACAACCGTCGAGTGCAATGAATTATACTAGATTTTCAGTTTCAAAGCAGCTCCATCTCTTTCCCTCCCCTCACTTTTCACCATTCACTTTTCACTCTACATTTTCTCCTCTCAAATATCCATCCATATGTATCTATATCTATATACACACATTGCACATACCTGTGCTTGAGTAGTGTGTGGGTAATATATGTACGATGTACGTAGTACGTACTTAAAACACATAGCGCATCAGTATGCGTGTATCTGTATTTTTATATTATATAAATATGACACAGGATGATTATACAATATGATAACACGATACATGCTGTAAAATCGGAGCACATTGTCTCCATCCAGAAATTAATTTCCTTTTCCTCTTAGTCCTACACTTTCTCCATGCTAATAAATGGAGAAAGTTTTATAAAAGGGGGATATTTATTTCTTGGCTGAGAGTACACAAAAGTATGAGCTGAAGTCGAATGCAAGTAGCACATGCATACATACATACTTATGCCGTATGCGTACTTGGTTTGTATCTATACTTGTGTCATTATTGTAACGGAAGATGAACCGCAAGACTCAAGACCTGGTGGAGAACGAGATATGAGCAGTAGACAGAATAAGTCGGCGAATAATCCCTACTTGTATTGTAATTCTAACGGTACCCATTATCCATGCTTCACTGCTAACCATGAACCGTATACAAATACCTATGTACAAGTATGTTTGAAGCAAAGTCAAGCAGAGACATGCAGATACAGCCTAAATATAAACCGAGAGGGGATAAAGTCGGACTTTTGGCCGATTTTGCGGACTTTTGACCCTCAGCAACGCCGTCCAGCAAAGTTATGCCTCACATGAACTTACTATTATATGTACCTTAGCTACATATGTATATACGCCGCTAATTATGAAGTCCATAAAATCATTATTTGAACTTTATAAAAGAGCTTTTGCAATTTGTGTGTATAAATTTGAAATCGACAGAATTTGATTGTGTTGAATGTCAGTTGAAACAATCTGGTCACTTTTGACTTTTGGGATAAAAAGCAACTTTTTGAGAGCCAAGGTCGTCGAATACATTTCAAAAAATGGTGAACTCGCTAGCAAGTTCTAGTACACTTACAGTAGCGTGATAGTATAATTATGACGAAAAATACACAGCATAATACACATATTACACATAGTTACTTATTGTTTTTGTTTTGCATGTGTGTGGTATTTAAATACTTACTTACTCTCAAATTTGTTGTTCTCTCTCCTATTATTCTCATGTTCCAGTTTTCTAGTTTTCCACCATTTCTCTGCTCCAAGTCATTAACGCTCTCAGCCCGTCGTGGTGGTCGTCGTCCAAAACGTAATATCACAGGGTAATAATATCTCTACAATGCAATGTAATACAATGAATCTATGCGTGTATTAGATATGAGATATATGGATGGATAAGCTTTATTTTAGCAAATCCCTTTCGTCCGAAATAGAAAATACAATATCTGTTGTATCTTTGTTGAAGCTGTAGTATATGTAGTTTCTACTTATCTATTGTATTTATATGCACAATGCACACATATATCATACTACGTACATGCATACCGTATAATGTATAATCCCATTTCATTCCCGTTTATTTAAAAGTTATGTATTTAATATCCATTCCATTCCGTGCCATTTCATACTAAACCAAACCATGCCAAACGATGGGGTACCGTCTACTGTTCTGTTACTCCTACTCGTATTCGTATTCCTAGTCGTAGATGGGAAAAAGCTTAATATCAGATCGTAACATAATACATAATAATATTTGTAACATTGAATTTTATAGCATAAGGCATAGGTATTATACTCACTGTATCACTGTATCATATTGTATGGGATGGGTCGGAGGCTTTCTGCTTTTTATAAATATTGTGTACAAAGTGAAATTCCTGTTATGGTGCATTATGTAGTATGTACAATGTACAGTATGCACTTATAAAATGTATCCGTGCAATATGTAGGTAGTGGCTCGCATTTCAAAAGGTATTCAGATATTATTTCAAAGCATTTGATACATAATATGTATCCAACAATAATATATTATGCTACATATAAACGCACAGTACATATTGTGCTTAGACTACATAGTTCTTGTTCCTTCTTTACAATTTACAATGTTCCAAATTCAAATTAATTAGACGGCCAGCCAGAGTAAAGGAAACGCAAAGAAGAAGAACTCAGGAAGACGAAGAAGAAGAAAGCAGCAACCGAGGAAAATAATGAAGAATTAAACATACTCACCTTAATACTTTTGTGATGAAAAATTTAAATAGACTTGAGGCTCACTGCCTACATTCTAAATATGTACATACATGGTCTATAGTACAGCCTACAGCCTACACACTCGCATTCATTAATAAATAACAATATCGCTCTCATTATGTATACATACAAAATTACGTCATCATGACCATGGCCATGATATAATGGATTGTACAGTACAAAACAAAATGCCTCATTTTACTCCCTTGTTTTTGTTTTTAAACAGCTTGCAACTTTCAAGCTCTAAAGTATTAAATACATAATACACATGTATATTGGATATGTACCTACTTATGTAATTTAAATGATGATTGCTCGTGGATTCGCGAAATAATCGTACTAATAGTATAGCATGTAGTAACGATGATAATAATAATAATAAGATATAAAAATAAAAATATCTAGTGGTAAGGTTAAAGGTGTAATATACCCATGAAATATGAAAGAGTATCATAGTTTTAGATACTTTCTCTCTCTCGCTCGCTACTCTCTACTCTCTACATCTCTCTTTTAACTATGTATCTGTCTGTCTCCTTCCATCTTTCCCTGTTCCCTTTGGCCTGACAAACAAAAACAAGACATCAGTGAGCTAAAAAACATCTGAGGGGCGTAATACCGATAGTGATACAGATACAGAGATAACTCTATACAGAGCAACATTAGAGCATTAGAAGTTCAGAGAAAGAGAGAGATGAGGATGGAGATGGAGATGGAGCGAAAAAATGAAAAGGACTGAGCAGAAAGTGCTTTCATCCTTGCTTTTCCTGTTTTGTACAATAATTGGTGAAAGAGGGGAAAGGGAAAAGGGGCAGAGAAGCATGGGAGCAGAAATAAACAGAAACAAAAGAACGAGGCAAAGGGTACATATTAAATTATACATATAGTACACATATTATATGTATGAAATCCACAATATATCGAGGTATCAGTGCCTGTATATGTATACTGTAATGCAGCCAAGTGCACCTTCAACGACTGCTCTTTATTGCCCATTTTACTAGCTTTATACATACTATTTTGCCCAAGATTTTCAAAGGCTCCATAATCCTTAATATTATACAGAATCTGTATAACTAAGACAATACAATACAGTATACATGTAAATGTACGTAATATGTACAATACAACTCTCTGCGCACATCTGACGATCCTGTATAGTGTAATATCTATGTATAGTTAATACAGTATAACTACATATATATCTATAGGTATTTTCCTCTTTGTGGGATCACCGATTGCCGAGCTTCTCCATTTACCTCTACATATACCTTATCACTTATTACTTCCTTGTCATTAATGTGTAGTTATATTGTATATAATATACATGAATAGCATATAGCATCATAATACTTTACATATTACCTTACCTTAGAACTTTCAACTTCAGCTCCAACCAAAGCTGGTGCTGGATGATTATTACAACGGTATATCCGTGCATAAAATAAATAATACATGTGCATAGGCTTTCACCGTTATTGTAATAGACGCAATATCAATATCAAAGTCCCATCAAACCTTGTAATTACTTAACAACCAATTTCATTTCATTAACATTAGTATTGCAAAAATTGATACTTGATATCTGTGGTGTAGGGGATATGAGATGAGAGGAGAAGCAGGGCAAAGGGAATCTCGATGTTCATCTTCCTCCCTGCAGCTTCAAACTTGAAATACAATAGTGTATTGTAGGTGTTTGATGTGGCTACTGTTATTAAATACTGAAATCTGTAACTCGTAATAAATAATAATATGCCTCTGATGGTACTATTTACTATTAGTTTTTAATATGTTGTATGTATGATGACCTAATTTGAAGTTCCTTAATTTTAATCTTGGACATCAGTATCGAGTACATGGTACATTGTGCATGCGTAGAAATTAAAAAATTTAAATGCTTGTTACAGTTGAAAACCTTTCTTTTATTATACAATAAATCATCTGACTTGGATGTGTAGTACATACATGTGGATATATTTATCTGCAATTGAATCGGTACTAGTAAAATATGAATGATCGAAATGAATAAATAAAAGTACCATATTAAAAATGCATATTCTATGTTTCTACATGTGAGTTCTGAACCTCTATAATGCGTTTATCATAATAATTTATCACTTTTCCATCCGCGCTCACTACATATGTACATATATCCATACATTTAAGTATGTGAATGTATCGAATACAATAACAATGTTTTGCGATATCGATTAAATATATTTCCCACTGTAGCTCTCTAGTTATCAATAGATCCTGTGTACATTTATATTATATTTTATGTACATGATACATATGCATCATATGTACATATAGTTAGGATAGCTCCCAAAAATATTTTTTCTTCATTCGTTTCAATTTTGCAGGGGGAAAAACATGGGCTGGAATTGTGCTGATGTATTTCTTTTCACCAAGACGTATGGGAAAGGGAAGAGGAAGAAGGCCGATAGAAATGATACATGAGATGTGGGACTTGGAGTTGGTGCATGGAGAGAGAACGAGAAAGAGGAAGGAAGAAGAAAGACAGACGGCGAGATGAACTGATCGCGAGTAGAGTAGAGCAGACTGGAGTGGAGTTGAATCGAGTCGAGTCGAGTTATGTTGAGTTAAGTTGAGTTGAATTGAGCTGAGGCTAAGGCCGAGGTTTAGCCATGTCTCTGTATTCTTCTTTTTCTTCTTCTTCTTCTTCTTCCCTTTTTTCTGCTCCTTCTTCTTCCGTTTTTTTATCTCGCGCGATTGCGATTTTTTTGCCACTCAAACGTCCTTTCACCATATTGCCAAAGACGTATATTGTACTTTGCCATGAGGACAGGGTACAAAAAAACTTGTACATTTTTTTCCTTCTGCCATCCTCATTTTTCTCTTGTACGTATGTATGTATGCTGTACAACTGTACAGTCACAACTACAGTTACAGCATTAAAGTCCAGTGTGGAATCCATAGTCCATGTACATTCGTCGTACTAATACTAATACTAACTACTCTAACACCACACATACATACACGAGGGCTACGAGGCCAGACGAAACCGCACCATTATGCCATATATTATATTTATCTGCACTTATGCGTGTATGTATGACCCCTATACAAAATACATGTATATACATATGTGATGACAGGGATAGATTTTCCATCCTCTATTATCGCCCAGTATGCATACATATACTTATTTATGTATGTAAAGTACATAGCTACTTATGTATATGTATTGTGTATGTATATTTTGCAAGGGCAATTTCCACCCCGCATTATTATATTATTTTGAGAGACTGTAACTGCACTTTTATTTGAACATTTGAACATTTAGAAAATTGAAGTGGATTCCGAATGGGCCAAATGGAAACTCTTTCCCTGTACATGTGTGTGTGTGTGTGTGTGTGTGTATGTCTGTGCGTCTTTATAAATTTACATCTTGTACATGATCACTGCTTCTCTCTCATGTACACTTTTTATGTGTACAATACAGCAGCAGCTAGGATCATGGAATAAAATATCCCATAATGGTACAATAATAGCATCTAGTTTGTACGCATTATGTATAAACTAGATTTGTATCTCTGCCTTACTTACATCATACAGTACGTACATATGCATTACACATATCTTACAGACGTAGACATATCTGCAAATGTACGTAGGTAAGTACAATAATATGTACAAGAAAACTAATCTTTTCTCCATTCCCGTGCCTTCACTCCTCGTCATACTGTACAATAATACATCTAATATGTAACAAGACAAGAGGAAAAATAAAAGAAGAAGCTGTAGTCTACATGGAATATAACATGTAACAATTTAGCCATTGTATGTATGTATGTATGTACAAGATGGGGGAAAGCATCTTTACGTATACTTACACATTATATCTAATATATACATATACATAGTACAGTGTATATTATATTATACATAGCAGTAGCAGGATCCTTCTCTGCTTCCAAGTATCCTGGATTTCACATGTTCATGTTCATGGCCAGACTGAGCTGTGAGCAAAGCTTTGTGTGTGTGTTTCTGTCTGCTTGCCTGTCTCCATGTGTATTTGTAGGTTTTCCGGGGAGAGAATAGGGCAGAGAAAGTGGCTTACTTGTTGTACCTTTTACCTATATATTATTCTCTTTCAGCGACTTGGCTCTACCCTTTTCTTGGGTATACAATACATATATATAATATGTATAAGGATGTCCCTGTTTTTACTTTTCTCCTTCCATTCTCTTTTATACAATAATGTATTGTATTTTGTGTTGTGTTGTATAATGGAATCGGCCTTCCCGCATTGTGCGTTGCCTTGGAATATGCTAGTCGGCAGGTTATAGAACCAGTCTAGATAGAAATTTTTGAAGATCATTTTGTGCCTATAGACGCTATCCTGCAAATTTCAAATTTTACCTGTAAGATATATCAGGGTGCTTTTCAGGGTATTTTACGTTTTTATATGGGACGAATTTTTTTTAAAGATCTTATTGCTAGTGTCTTGGTCTAGTATTTTCAAAAATCATTCTCTCAGTGGGAAGGTATAGTGCGGCTTCATACATGTACATACGTACAAAATGTATAATGTAAAATGTACACATATATATTGTACAGCTTGAGTAATAGAGTCAATATGTGCGTAGGTATACTTTTCTCAGTATGTCTTCACTCTCTTTACTTTCACAATATTTTCTTGTTTGTCAACTCCTTCTTTTACTACCAGAGTGACTTTTACGTTGTACATTGTAAGACAAAGGACAAAGGCCTTATGAAAATACTTTTGCTCACCTTTTTTAATGAAGAACAGATGCCAAAAATATTATTCAAGGTCAAAGTTTGTAATTATTTATAAAGTTTGAAGTACAAGCTTCGTTTTTTTAATTTTTAGAACATTTTTTCAAAATCCGCTCAAAAGTGAATTTTTTTAAACAAGGTAGCTTGTATTTCCTCACTTTTCACCGCTCTTTTGTGTGTGTATGAATGTACGCCTAAAATTTACAATTTTCTAGAGTCAAAAACTAAAAACTTGTCCAGTACGTAATATATGCAGCATTTAACTTGAGTTTTTATGTAGTTTTTCGTTTGCGAAATAAAACGGTACATATAACTGTGAATATCATGAACTTACTTACTTGCAGATATGCACACACACACACACAGGATTTTTATGGGACAGCTGCTACTATCAAAAGTTAAAAGAAATAACAGTAATAACCCGGCTTTTTAATGCCCGCCATTATAAACAGCCTTGAAACCTCCTGCTTCTATTACACTCACTGTTGACTACACTGTCTCCGTCTCTGCCTCTGTCTCTGTAATGTCCATGTGTACTCAATAGAATGAGCAAAAAAGAGTAAATACATTTTCGATTGTATTCCCGGGATTCATATAACAACTGTACATAATATGTACGGGTCTCCTAAATCTAAGGACCGTTTTCAGCAGTGTCATGTCGTTGTCGTTGCACATACATACATACATACATACATAATATATGTATATGATGATTGTACACAGTAGAGTTGCTCAAGCTCTACAAAGTCCTTTAGTTACTTGGACAGTGTAGACTCTAGATTCTAGATGTAGTGGAGATACAGACAAGATACATTCAGACAGTTAGACAACTTGTATAAATATACATGTATGACATGTACGTATTGTACACACACACACACATAAAATAAATTCTCTAATGTTCCGTGAGTTGCTTTTGGGTTAAAGTTTAAGCTCTGTAGGATTTGGATGATGGTTTTATCTTCCATGTAGTCTTCCATGTATAGACTAGGAAATAGAGAAGATGGAAAGTGCACCACTGAACTGAACTGAATGTGAGTGAAAGACCCAGAGAAAGGATAGAGAAAAAAGGCAGAATATACAAAGTACACATGCATACATACATACATACATACAGATATATTGTAATAATGTTTCTTTTTTTTCTTGCTTTCTCTTTGCTGCTACTTTTTGGTTCCTCTCTCGGGGTTTCCTAGTTCACATTTACAGGGTTTCATTGTCTACGTTATGTACATAAATGTAACTAGGAAACCAAATACACAGTATCTACAACTATCAACAGCAGCATCAAGTAGTGTACGTACCTACACTACATATGTATAATGTATATCTGTAATCCAGCTTAAACTCCAACTTCAACTGTAGGTTAGGACAACACAATACAATACATACAGTTGAATGGAAAGGAGAGAAAACAGGAAAGAAGAAATGCCGATGCGAGAGAAAGTATGTATTTATGTATAATGGTACACAAGAAAGAGGGTGAAAGAGTGGTCTGTTGATGGCCAATATAATATTGTATTGTATGCGTATTATGGAATAAAATCAACTTAACCAGACTCAAACTAACGTTACACATAACCAAAGCCAAAGGTGGGTATTCCAAATCTGGATACTACAATAATGTCTAATTTTACACGCGGCCCTGGCCCTGGCCATGGAAACGATCGTGTGTATGGACATGGACATGGACATGGACATATTATCAGCCATATATTATATTCTAACAAGCAATGAAATGAGCAGGCTATTGCTATCATCTATCTCTAGAATCTAGGAGTTGAGCATATGCATGTGTATGTATCTCTGGATGGAAGGTAAATGTGTAAAGTAAATGTAAAGCAAGCCTATACAAATACCTTTTTCCCTGCTGTACACTGTATAGACTATACAAATAGTTATATCCTGTATAACACAGGTAGATGAATAGTCTGGTTTCTTCTTTTCCTTATTTTCTTTCGACTGCTTGTCTTCACTTTTGCTTGGCTCCTTTGCCACCTTTCCTTTCACAGCCAGCCAACTACTGGGGATTAGTGAAAGCTCTTTCGCTCTCCATTTTCTCCATTCTATACAACATATGTATATACAATCTACATACATTATATTACATTGCACTGCATTGTAATATATTGTTTGGAAGCGACAATGGGACAAAAGTATAGAGAAAATGGAGAAAAGCTCAAGAATACGAAGAAAGGAAGAAAGAAGAATCATACATATATCTATCTACATAACTATGCATAGGCATTCCTTTCATCTAATACGTCTTTAATATGTATGGACACATACACATGTACAATGTACATATTATTTCATGTAAAGTAGTTCCGTTCCTCTTTTGCTCGGTTTTATTCCGGCTCCAGCCAGGACCTGCGTCTGTAGCTGGAGTTGAAACTGAAACTGGAACTGGAGCCCAAGTTGAGGTTCAAGTCCAAGTCCAACTCCAAGTTGAAGTTATATAGCCCGAGTTGTAGTTGGAGTAGGAACCCAAGTCGGATTGGAGTTGGCTGAAACATCAAGGTATTCTCCCTCCTCTTGGTGCCTTTCCCTCGGTTTCTCTTGGAAATTTGAAGGCGAATTTGTGTGTTGGTGGTTGGGGCCCCTTCATTTGTATGTATAAATATACATGTATGTCTAATGTATATGTATACGTACCATAATGTGTGTGTATGGTGTATGTGTCTGAAGGAAACAGAGGAGGATAAATCGAGAGAAAGAGGGCTGCTTCGTTAGTTCAATGGAATGTAGAGTACAGTACCGTACTGTACTGTACAGCTCTTTGCTGTACTGTACTGAAGGACTCTGGGTGAGAACGGAGAACGATGAATTCATTCTTTCAGACAAGGCGCACACCTGCACTGCACCAAACTCTCCAGTCAGCCAGCCAGCCAGGCAAACCAAACCAAGGAAAGAAGAAAAGAAAAAGGAAACCAAAAAGCCATGCCAGTGCAATACTATACTATACTGTAGTGGGCTCTTACTTTCCCCATTTCTTTTTTTCGCTCTTTTCCTTTCTCCACAAGCTCACTCTCAACCCTCAACTTCTCTCCACCTATGTACATAATAATATACGATAAAATACAGGAGCACAACACCTACTATATGTATAAGTATAGTATATATATTATTTCTATTGTATATGTATACATAATATATAATGTAATCCATATAGTTGGCGAGTTTAAATCTAATGATAAGCATCTCTCATGCTCTCTCTATTTTTCTTTCTCCATTTCCTGGGCAGACACATAACAACGTCGGATTGACAAACTACGGCCACCACACTATTTCTCTCCTTCTCTTTAACAGTAAAACCATATACTGTATACATACATCCGCCTCCTACTGTACATACGTAAAATACATGAATACGTACATATGTGCGAACAAAATAACACGACGACGAGCGATTTGGAATAAGACGATGAAAGAGAGAGAGAGAGAGGGAAAGTTGAATTCAATACATAATATTATCACATGGCACGGCAGTATGATATGACTTGGTTTAGTTTAGTTTGGCAAGTTTGGCTTGGCCTGGCTTGATTTGACTTAGACGACCACCATTCTATTCCATTTCATTTCAACGTTTCCTTTCATTCAAAGGACGACGTACATGTACATACATACATACATACATAAGTTTATACTGCTTGTGCTTTTTTATATTCCTCAGTATGTACTGAGATACACATGTATAAAGCATACAGGTATCCATTCAATGTTCAAGGTACACTTTTTCAGTACGTTTTTTCTTCGCTCCTAAGGTAAACATGCATAACACAACATAATATAATATAATGGAATAAAATAGTTATGAGTCCACAGTAGGTAATGTAGCATACGATCCGATAGATTCACAATGTGTACAGAATACAGAACTATGTATATGCATATATAGGAGCATATGGCATAATAATAATGTAGGGAGTGAAATGGAATGGAATGGACTCACTGATGAGACAAATAAAAGAAAAATAATACCTAGGCAAACGACACACAGGGAGCAGAGAGAACGCCAAGCCAAAACAACAACAAGAAAAACAGTGGGGCGATGCATACATATGTAATACGTATACGTATATGTTTAAGTGTACAATGTGCACGGCGCAAAATTTTCTTGTCGATGCCCATTCATTTCGTGTTTAACTTATTATGTACTGCAGACTTCATGTATAATGTACATAACGTGTATGCAACGATAACGGCATTAAATTGTACACATGAATATTATGAGTACATATACATATTTGAGTGTATAATCTTCTACCTCTGGTATGGATGTCTAACAATATTTAAGTACTGTTGTTGTAATATCTGAGTTCCAGATCTAGACTCTGGACAACATGTAGCTGCTGGTTCGTGATTCCGATTCCGATTCGTGAGTTGTGGACTTTTCCACTTGCCTCGTGCACGTATGTAGTTTGTAGTTTTGTACATACATACATATGTAGTTTTAGCTGCCGTTTTTCTTGTCGTTTTGTGTCCTTGTTGTTTTTTTGGGCAGAAATGGAGAAAGCGGAAACGGAGGACTCTTGGACTTGCTAATGTTTTTAATCTGCACAAGACTTTGCGATATTAGCTTTCATAGGCATATTTATGTATGTACATGAGGAAAAAGAGCCAGATCATATACATGCACAGTATGCCGATATAGTTACATACTGGTAATGTGGTATATTTAAATTATACATGTACAATGTACAAATGCAATATCCCAACAGTTTTTGGCTTTTCTTTATAGATTTATAATAGGGAATAAAGTATGACATTAAATGCATTAATAATAAAAATAACACAGAGTGGCGGTCCTTTTCCTTGAGCATTAAACATGGGAAAAGTATAGTATGGATAATGGATACATACATATGTACGGAGAAAACTCGCTTTTTTGTAAAAAAAACAGGGAAGCGAAAAGGGAAAATGAAAACTACCGTCTCAAGTTATGGAATTTGAGAAGAGAGAAAAAAGAAAAACAAACAGAGAAAAGAATTCTTCAATATATACATATCTATATGTATACATACATATAGATATGTACCTATGTATGTATGTCTGTGCAAATATGTGTAATACATTTTGCAGCCTCTTTTATTTTATTTTATTTTTCTTGCTCTAAAAAATTATTCCAAGGCCCGAGACCAAAGAAAGCCAAAGTTAAAGCCAAGTCGAAGCAAGCAAGCAAGCCAAGCCAAAGATCCACAGACTGTGAAATGTATACGGTTCCTGATGTACCATTTCCCTTCGCAATTCCACCATTCCGTATCCACATCTATAGCCATAGCCATGGAAAATACCATACCATACGATACGATGCGATACGACACGATACAATACGATATGATATGATGGGATAGAAAGAGGAAGAGAGACGCAAAGAGTGTTTGCTGCTACTGCTGCTAAGGAGGAAACGAAGAATTTTGAATTTCGAAACTGTGAATAATGATTAGGGATTCTTCCCGAGTTCACGATGATGTGAATTCACGCTCGTTCCCAGCACAGGCAGAAAAGGCACAAATGTACGAAAAAAAGGCAAAGGACAGAAACACAGAAAGGAAAAGGAAAGGAGAGAGAGAGAGAGTTCCATCATACAATAATAGGATATCGCATGGCATTTTGTATCTATATGTATACATATTGTATATGTTATGAAAGTTTGGCTTGGTTTCCTTTCCTTTCTCTTTATCCTTGCTCTTCTGCTCTTCTCTCAATGTTTTTTTATCCTATCCTTTCGTCTATTCCTAATACGGATACAGATGCAGAGACACATTCACATTATTATATATACAATATACGTATATGGTGTGTGTATAGGGTGTAAATTTAAATACATATGTCGGTTGCTGCTGCTGCTACTCTGACTCTTCTTCATCCTTATCCAGAAAATCCAAGATGTGAGATCCAAGTATTGATACCTATGATACAAAACACATGAACACACACAGTCAGCCTCAGCAGCATCATACATATCATCATCTTCTTTCTTTTCTTCTTGTACCCTTTTTTCTTGTCTTGTTCAGAAATGTGAAATGTAGTTTGTTCATATACATGTGTAGACTTGACTTTTACTCTGGGTTTCTTCCTCTCCTACTCTCAGCCCTTATTTTCTTCTTCCTCATATTATATTACTTGTCATTTTATATCTGTTTTTTATAGTTCTTTTCTCCTTCTTGTTTCGAATACTTTCTGCTTTCCCCATGCAAGTATGTCTGTTTCACTTTTCTCTGTCTCCGTCTCTGCCTCTCCATTTTCTCCCTTGTCTAGTTAGTTACTAGCTGTCTATCTCTTATCTTTCCATCCCTCCCTCCCTCCCTTCAAAACTACAGTATGTCTACCTACCTCCAGTTAGAGTATAATATGTGTCATTTGTGTATATGTATGTGATGAAAATAATGCGAATTTTTTACATCAATTTAATATGATGTATGCACCATGTAAATTGGAGATTTTATTTCCTTGTATCTTGTTTAATATTATGTACATTATGCATACTTGTATGATTGTGATTGTAGGTACGAGGTACATAGTACATACATAACATACATAATACGAATACGACGAACTCGGGTGATGTGATGGCTGAAGGAAGGGCTTTTTCTCATTTTTTTCGGAACCTTGAATTTTCTTTAACTTTATAATATACACACATATGTACATAAATTTGTACTTTTTTCTCGGTTTTTCCCGATGTATCAGGAGAGAAATATATAATATACAAATGTGATTTTATGTAGTTTAGTTTAGTTTTTTCCCTCGTCTCCGTCTTGCCTTTTCCTGCTCACTTTCTCCCTTTTACAGTACATACTGATATGTATCTCTGTACATTATACATCCTTCTTTATCTTCCTTTAATGCCATTTTCTCTGAACCCACATTTTATTCTTGGAAGAAAGAGAGAGAGACATATACAGACATAGACAGAGAGAAAAAGGAGTATGCAGCATGAACACTGAACGTTGAACATTGAGCAAGAGCATGAACACTACGATGAACATGAGCATGAACATGAACATGAAGACGACCTCAAGAGTTCACTTCATTTAGACGACTAAAAGAAAGGAGCTCGACTTGGACTTGACAAAAAGTTGGATTTTTTTAAACTTTTTGCGACTTGTGTGAGCTCAAGAAATTATATTATACGTATGTACGTATACGATCCTTCTCTGCGCCGTGCACAATTTTACTCATATTCTGGCTAAACTGTCTCCGCTACTATACATGTATTGATACGGAGAAAGTCGGACTTTTTTTATACAGATATCCTCAAAGATTCTTGGATATTTTGGACTTTTTCTTTTTCTTCCCCGGTTCTGTGACTGTGACTCCCAATTCCATTTCCAATGACACTAAATTCAAAGTGAAGTACTACAAGTTTTGCACTTTCCTCTCAATCCTATTGCTTTTCTATTTATCCAACTACAGACACAGACACATATAATATATCTTTTCGCTTACATTTAAGTATACTTATAGACGTGTCATAAACTTGAAAGAAATCATCTCAATTTTCTTGAATCAAAGTAGCAGATACATTAAACATACATACATAGATACATAGCACATAGATAGACACATTTGAAGTGGCACAGATAGAGCTGATTGAGAGAGAAAAGAGAAATGGATTACGGTAAAAAGTATATTTTACGAAATTGGGAATTTCACAAGTTACATGATTCCTTTTATGTACATATGTACAATGTAGAACCCACCGTGCAATCTTTGTAAGGTACAAAATCTACAGGTTTAATAAAAATAATTTGATTCCGTAAAGGCAATCCGGCAATTTTTCCCCAACTATTTGATGCATAAAAGCAATTATTAATCTAGAAAATTCACTTCACTGATTTCTTTTAAATTGACCTTGTATGTTGGAAAACATGACTTTGTGTCTGAATCCAGAGACAAGATGGATATACATGGATGCATAAGAATAACGTTGTCTGTGTAATAGTATTTATGTACGTATCATGATCATGTTCTGCATTGTTAAAACCGTCATCTCAAGTTGAAACATTTTGGTGGAATATAGCATAATAATAATTTTATAAAATGGGCGATACAAGATAAAGCACAATGTGCATTGTACATGTTGGGAATAATAAAAATCCAGCAGACTAAATCCAGGCCAATGTCTCTACTTTGCATAAATAATTCTTTTGGTTTTGGTTTTGTAGTTACAGTGAATGTTTCTTCACGGTCGTTAGATGATTTAAATTATCGGCGTATGAGAAAGCCCATTTCAAAATAATAAATACCTCTCTCTCTCTTTACAGTTGTTAGACTTTCGTTATGACTCTCTTTAGAGTTTATTTCTCAAAAACTCGCTCAATATTCACAAGGCGAGAAGTATAATCTATGCATACATACGTATGAAAGAAGAGAGTGAGAAACCCAAAATATTCGACTGAGGCTAATGTATGTAGATGCGTATAGCTGCCTCCTTGACTACTAAAACATACATACATGCATACGTAGTTTTATACATAAATGCTTACAAACTTGCATACTTATACATATTCATATGTATGCACACGTGTTTGAATTGAACGTTGAGAAGAGACGGAGGAGGAGGATGAGGGATTCCAAAGAGAATCTCAAGACAATAGAATATTTATGAAAACCAAAGACTCTTGAATTTTGAAACAAGAGTTTTTATTCCATTTTATTTAGTTTAGTTCTTTAGTTGAGCATGTAGAATCCATTGAATGTAAAACAAAATGTGCACAGTGTATTACAGTTTACAGTACATATGTATGATGGAGTATGCTATTCTAAAATCTCTACCAAAAGCAGAAAGTATATCAAAAGACTGCATGACAACCGACTCTTTTCATTTCAGACATTTGCATCACTCCATACACATGCATATGCATATGCTAACATATAAATAGTAGACAGTAGACAGGGCATAAAACAGAGAAGAGTATCTATCTGTACTTTCTGCACCTA
>JAQIVE010002383.1:0-20115 GCA_034698285.1 Sminthurinus bimaculatus | reverse complement strand
GCCGTAAGGCTTAATACATATTTTCTATTGGGCTTTGCATGTATACATACAATCATAATCACAAGAAGAAGAATGATTATTATTTTTCCATTCGAATGCCTGAGCAAAACCAATTGCTTGTGGGCAAACCAAACCATTCAACAAATAGAAATCATAATGATATTATTACAATACGATGCGATGCGATTCAATGTGCTCTTAGTCGTCAATCTTCACACAATCAAAAATACAATAGGAAATACAAATACAATAGTTCGTTTTCCTCCTTTACTATCGTTGCTCTACCTCCAGCTTTTGCATTTGAATTTACATATGAATCATAAATTGTGATGAGGATGAGCATAATATATCTGGCTTTGTTACCTCAGTTCAAATTTGCATAAGTAATATACATACGGCGAAAATTCATTTGCGTGTTGTTTATACAGCATGTGTGTATGCATGTAAGTACGTGCATGCCTGACCTCTCTAACAACAATTCAACAAATAATACAGATAATTGCATCTGCAATGACACGTACAGCCCGCAAATCAGACGAAAACATACACGCATGACATGACATGACACGGGATGACTAGGAGAAACAAAAAAGAAAATGTTTGGACTTGGACTTAGATTTGGATATTATTTAATTACCCCTGTGAATTTTTCCCCATTAGGCATGTAAGCATGCTCAATATTTTACGGAGATAGAGAGATGAACATAAATGGAAGTAAAAAAAATGTGTGCAGTTCCTTAACCTATCAGTATTAGGTTTGTGACGGAGGGAGCAGTGCAAAAATTGCACACACATACACACATAAGCCATCAAGATGTGATTACAATTGTATTACATGTATTGTATACCTAGGTATTGCATTTTTGTTTTCCTTTAACTGTTTGGTGAAGCTCGCCTCTCGTATTAATTAGTATTCTGACAATCACACTATTAGAGTCGAATGCTCATTGTCTTGTGCTTATTCTGTGCGAATATCATCAGAGCTCATTATGTATTGTAAAGTGAACAAGAGAAGGGACAAGGTGCCTCCTTATTGTTTCATAAGTGCTTACAAATACTACATAGCTGTTGTACTGAACAAATATGATGCTAAATCATACTCGTGAAGCCGGATCATAATTAATTCCTTTTTCGTCTCCAACGAGCAAACTAGTCAAAAAGGAGTTACGCAAATATGAATAAGTATATACAAATGTCTGTGTATGTATTATACACTGCGCATTGCACGCTGTCTGTATATTTTGCCATATTTTAAAGTTCAAAAGTCGGCAAAAACTTACCTTTTTTCTGGTTTTTGGTTTCCTTCACGAACGAACGACCTTTAGCTCATATAGAATTTCTCCTCCACAAAGTAGTCTGTAGAAACAAAGAAAAAGGAAAAAAATGTCAATAAAATTATTAGTTCAATACTCTTTAGGTTTCCTGTGCAAGTGTTGCATATTTTATGCTTTTTCATTAATCCTGCATGTATACAATGTAAAACCTGCATCCATAATCTACACACACACAAATGTGAGAAACCCCTTTAAAGACAAAAACCCAGAGATTAAACGAAATTTGAACATTTGCAGGGAAAATACAGAAAGCTCTAACATGGCTAATATACCTGCCAAACTCCCTGCTTTAAACCAATGCAATGGTAAATTCCAGAGAAAATCCAAGTGTAAAATCAATACACTAATGTTCTTGACTCGTGCCATCACATCAGTCCTACACCGCTCTTTACCCCACACTTTCTTTTCCTCCTTTTGCATTTCATTCTAGATACCTCTGTATAGGTACTCTACGTATTCCCGAATTCCACATGTGTATTTATCCCAACGATGTGAAATAATATCCAGATAGCTTTCTCTCTACGTTTAAACTTGCACGGCGTGTAATTCCCGCAGAGAATCTCCCCATTTCCTCTATTAAGTCTATTACCTATTCCCATATACACTCTCCTATCCAAAAAGGACAAACAGAGAACGCAGAAATAGAGTACAAAGTACAAATACATAGAAATGGGGAAACGGATCCTAAACGTGTGTGCACACCATCCGATCCTTACACTCTAGTTTTAACCAATGCGTTTCAATATTCAATGTCTTTGAATGTGTAGGATTGGAGCAAGGAAGAAAGAGAACAAGCGAGGAATGTGTACGGGACGGGAGAGGCGCAAAGACATTAAACCAATGTAATGTGAAAAGATCCATGGTTTGGCAGTTAGATATCACACACTCGTATGTATATAGACACACATCGCAACCCGAATTACATTTACATTCACCTATACACCATCCACAACAATGCAGAGACAGATAGAAAGTACAGACCGAATGTTGGTGTATAGTTTCCTGTCTCTCACTACCGTTTTATTTGTATGTACAGAGAACGGAATAAGGTGGATAAAAGGAGGAAGCAGACAAAATGCATGTTGGATTTTTATGTTTTGTGCGTGTGCCGGTATCGAATAAAATACACATTGAGGAAACATGAAGTTAAATGCAAAATCGACATCCCAGACTTGACAGCCACAGTTTATGGAGTTAATGGAGATAATATGCAATGGGAACGCTCTGCTTTTTATATGTTTTTCTCTATTCGATTCTGCTTTGAGCTTAAATTTGGAAACAAAATGTAGTTTAGATCAAATAAAAAAGTTTAAGGCGAACAGCATATAATATGAACGTAATAGAATTACGCGGCATAAATGATACGACTGAGATTTTGATGGATGGGATCTTTTTCAGGTTCCGCATGTAAATATAATGCAGGTAAAACAAAAAAAGAAGAATTTTATTGTACAGGCTGCTTGGAATAGTTCTGACTTATCCCTGTTTCGCATAAACTGTAAGGAAACTTGGATTCAATGAAACAATGAAGAGATCAACGGAGCTGGCAAATGGCAAATGTAAGGAACAGAACTCACACTGTTTTCGACGGCTCCTTTAAGTTTGACTTTGACAGACACGGAGTCACTTGACGTGAAGCAGCTTTAAGGAAAAGGAAACGGAAACGATGGGAGGGAAGGAAATGTAAAAAATCTAAATCTTGAGACCCTCTCCCAGTTTCAAGTGTTGACATGTCATGTGAGCTGTCGGCATTTTTTTATCAAGTAAACTGTATCCTCCAGTGAGCATGTATATAGCTTTGCTTCTCCTGATATCTTTTGCCACTTTCATCATTTTTCCAGGTCCAGGTAATATAAAGCTGCAGAGCTATTTCTACACATTGTACAGATTTCCACTCAGCCTCCCTCTACTTACTGGTTCTCTTTATCTTTGCTTTGGAGAGTTATATGTTACATGTACGATGTACGTACATACTGGCATAAAATGCTCAGTGTGAATGTACCCTCATGACAGCAAAATAAATACTACAAAGATAAAAGGTAAACAAACAATTGACCTCATTGTCTTATTCCCAGTGAAGATTTTCCCCTGGAGAAATTTTCTGCAAATATTCCAAAGTAAACAAAAAACAATCTGCCAGGTTTTGCAAATCCCTGCACACTATACATAAATCATTTAAACAGCTCTCCATTTCCAGCCTTGTAATATATTATACATATACACACATAATCCAAAATCAGACGCCAAATTGTTTAAATTGATTGTCTTAACGCACACGTACATACGATGCACTGTATAATCCATGATAGATTATAGAATCTTATAGCAAAATAGTTTTTATTTCGGCGTCCGTAAAAATCTTAAGCCATCAAAGAATATTGCAGTTGTTGAAAGTAATCTAAAACAATATTTTTCGAGTAAAGACAAATACACGGTATAACATGATATAAAAGAGCATTAATCTCGAGTGGTTGTTGTTGGATGTTGAACTTGGAGTGAAAGAAAAATGTTTTTCTGTCAATAATTTTGATTAGCCCTCACACCGACGTACAGAGCACAGAGACATGAAAATAAAGAGAAGCAAAGAAATAATATCTTCACAACTAATATTATTGTACTACTGTGTGCGTCTTTGTTGTTGGCTGTAGCCTTCAATTCACCAGAAACCAGCTGGTAACAGATGATGAAGATATATTAAATTAATTCTCTTAGTTTCTCCCCTCCTAAATTGACTAAGAACTCGAGCAAAGAAGAAAAGAACAGAGAAAACTAGTCATCGCACCATGCCAAAGCATACCATGTCATACGCTATAGTATAGAAGCACCAAGTAGTAAAAAAGCGGAAATGTTTTTTCCCTTTTGTTTTCTTTCCATAGAGACTCATTTCTCATCCGAATCCACATCTTCATCTTCTCCTCCTTCCTCAATCTTAAACCTCGTCGGCTCAAACATTCTACTATATACATACATATAAGGTAAACTACATGTTTATATAGCTATACTTTAGCCCCAACACACGATTCATATGTAGATATGTGTATATGGCAATATGACCTGGGAGAATTGTAGAAAGTTAACAAAAGACACTCACATACACACACACACATAGTTGCTGATGTACTAACACCTCACTGTCTCAACGAAACTGAGGGGAAAGAAGAAGAAGAAGAAGAAGAAGAAGGGAAAGGCGAACTTCAACTCCGACCTGAATAGACAGACGGAGCCAGAGCCAGAGCCAACAGGATTTGGGATATGAAGCTCAACTTGGGGATGGAGTTAGAGCTAAAGTTGGATATACAAGAGCTGTGACTTGAGTCTCGACTCTCCGAGGCAAAAAAGAGAAAGGCGGAAAAGGAAAGCTTTACTTTCTCCTCCTCCTCTTTCTTTACTTCCTAAAAACTTTTCCTCCGTCAAGATTATCAGCATCCTTCTCATTTTCTTCTCTTCATTGTATACTCTTACAAATATAATGCATAGGAAACTGGATATTTCATGCATATATATGCAGGAATGAATATCGTTTTTATTAAGGAGTTTTAAGGTGTATATTAGAATTCCCCAAAGTTTATTTACCGTCATTTTCCCTGTTATTATAAAAATAATTACTTGTTGCAAAACCTCTCTAATATTCGTGAAAAGCCTTTCCGCTTCTCTTTGCTCCACCTTTTCCGCGATAATCTTCATTCATTACTTTTATTATTCTCGGCTGTTGGAAGAAGGAGTAACCTCAGGTCTGCACTCACTGGAGTTACATATTAGCTTTCGCTAGAAATTGAAATAACGTGCTGTTATAACATAACCGTAAAATATGTATATGCTCTGACTCTATATTTAGCTTTTTAGCACATGTAAATGGCTGACTTGGCTTTTAAGCTAAAGGCGTTAATCGTAACTTGAAAAATTGTGGGGAAAGGTTCAAGCTCATGTGTATGTTGAGTGACAATAGATTTACTTCTAGTACATCAAATGTCGTGAATATGCATACTACCATATGCATGTAAGGATGTATATTTACATACTTGTGAAATTAAATACTTTGTTTAGTCCTCGAAAAAACAACAATCGTGCCCTCAATACTAATCAAAGTAATTTAATTAAAACAAATTTACTTTCAATTTGTCACCTAGACTCCACTTTTGCGTCGTTTTGTTTTAGTCTGTAAAGCAGAGTGGGTGTTGTTGTTTGATGCTAATAATGATGTGTCGAGTCTTTCATCTATCTCGGTTTACTCTAGATCTATGTACACATGTATATTATATGGGATAAGTTTTGGTCACTGTGTGTTATTTATACTCCAAACTCAGGACATGTTAAGATAGACGATGAAAACCTACGTTGCCAAGTATAGATTCACAGTGACTATAAAGGTATTCTCGTTGGTAAAATACATATTATACACTTTGCAAATTTGTACCTCGATACAGTTATAAATCTGAATGAGTGTGTTCGAAACTGTGCAAAGGTGTCGAGGTAAAAACCGCAAATTAAATTAGCCCGACTTTGCCATGCCGAAAATTGCAAATTAATGATTTTCGACGCCCTCATTTATTGAATTTGCAATGCAAACATTATTATTTGCTGAATAAATTACATAAATTTATCTTCTTCAAAAACAAACACATCAGAGTTAATATTAAACACACACATCAAACACCATTAGATTTGCTTTTCCTTGCTTGCTATTTTCCACCAGACATTTTGACACAAAATAACGGATTTTCCGATCGTGATTGCACCATCTTTTGTATAGTTATACACACAATAATAACATTGGCTTACTATACAATAAAATTTCCCTACCAAAAATGAAGACTTGGAAGTAATAAATAATTTTATCATGCAATATTACATCTATGTTACCTATTTCAAGCGACCAAGCAAGATATCCCTAATGTGCGAAATTCTTTCCAAACACTTTTTGGTTATCTCAAATTTTCAACCACGGTATGTACGTACACATGGCGTTGATCAAAATATGAATACATATTCATAAGTATTCATAATGCATGCATATGCATACGAATTTTCTCCAGACATTTATAAGATGTAATACTCAGAGCAGTTTACTTTAGGTTTTCTCTGGTTTTCTCTCAAGAATCTGAAACCACCAAGTTTGCTTTTCTGGTCAGTTAAACAACAACCTTATCTCATCTTTTCTCCCTATTTATCTGCGGTCTAGGCTCCTCCATGTTCTTTATCTTTGCTACTTTTCTTTTTAAAGAAAGCAAGTTTGCCCCAAGCTCGTTTATTCTTTTAGTTCCCTGGCGAATTAAGCAAAACACGAGCGAGTCTCACTTAAGGCGCAATTTAAGACAACAACTTTCTTCCTCCGCAGAGTAACTGTAGAAGAGTCTATACCTCTTTTATCCTGAAGATAAAATCATGGAAACAGGGAGGTTTTGCACCAAGCAGAGCTTAAATAACAAAGTACGTTTAACCCAAGTTTTGAAATTCGAAGGTGGTTTTTACTCACGCGATTCCCCAACATTGCAAAACATCAGTAAAAAAGATAGTTCTTGAGAGTGAAGCAGAATATGCGAAAATCGGTTATTCAGCCAGTGTGAAGCAGTAAATTTATAACAAAATCACAATACTAATATCAATCAAGCTTGCTCAATTGCATGTGGTCAAAATTCGTGTAATTATTGCGAAACAATTAAATGTATGCACGATAGCAATGGAGCAAAATTCACATAGTCAATCCTAAAGGCCCTTATCTACAAAAACCAAAAACCCGACGGAATGTGCCCATCTAAAAGTTGAAAGTATCTACTTTGGTTATGAGTGAGCAATAAACAGTTTAAATGAGAATGAGTCAAGTCAGCACTGCAGTGAAATTTGTATGGTTGCTTATTGCTTACATAGACGTGTGTGCGTGTACTTTCATCTCTGATTTTATGCAGATCCAGCCAAAAAAGGAGAAATACAAATAGAAATAGAGATGAAAATGGAAATAAGTATGAGAATGAAAATGCATTACTTTGGGAATTTTCAAATCCAAGCAAACTGAGCAAATTATGCCCATTTTCACTTTTCCTTATTATTATTATCACCATCACCAGTAATCTTGCTTAAATCTTGAATTATTTGTGCACGTATAGTTTATCTTTGTAATCTATAAGTCCTATGCATATTATATACTATTATTACGAAAAGAATTTAGACTGTATATGCACATAATATGCATATGGGTGTATTGGAAAAGATCTGAAACTTTACTAATATCTAGTTACTTATATTTGCACTTCTTCACGCACATACATACATGCAAGAAAGTGGAAAGCCAGCAAATGTTTTGTATAACTTTATGTGTACACAGAGAAAATCTGAGAAGATTCAACACTCCAACTTGAAACTCAAACTCCAAAGAGTATACACTATATGCATGGTACAAGAAAAGAAGGCCAAGAAGAACTAGAAGAAAGTTTATGCAGCACAAAGTGGGTGAGAATAAATTTCTTTACTCAGACTTTAACGGCGTCATTCCAACTAGGATAAAACTGTCAAAAAACCATTCAGCGTTCAGAATTTCAGATTAAACTTGTTTTTGTCTACCGTCTAGGGATTTCCCTATAAACTTTCGAGGGCTTTTCTTCTTCTTCTTCGTCTACTCTTTCTCTCTCTATCTCTCTCTAGGTCTCCTTTATTTGCACATTTATAAAGCTGGTTGATGCTCCTATAGAAACGAATAATAAAGGTTAAAGGTAGTCTAAACTTTTATTACAGCCAGGTTTATTCACTCAATTTCGCACGGAAATCGTAAACGACTGAGCCGGCTGACCAAAAGCGTTGCAGTTAGCGAATCTTTAGGTAGCCATTTTAGCACACAAATTTTGCCCTATTCAAACCACTTTACTATGATCCAAATAATTATTTAAATTGGAAATAACAGGTCAAATTATTTACTTTATATCAGTCACAAAAACATTTAGTCAATTTTTTCCTTTTAGGTCTACTTATTTTTCATTTTATCAAAGTTTAAAACTATATAAAAACGGCAGTTCTCCAATAGATAAAAGGAGAGGCTAAATATAGTAATATGTACTATGTACTATAGGAATATATCAAGGAATATTGTGCTAAAGATTTTGCAAAAACAAGTATTCGGAGCCACGGCCTGACGTTGGCGGTGTTTACTGTAGTGTAAATTGTAAATGGTAGGAGAAAAGAAGGAATTACTCAAAAGAATGGGGAATAATACGCAACAATAACAATATAAACATCATCAGCAACCAAAAAAACAAGAAGAGCAACTGTGAAAACTTTGTATAAAGAAATCCTACTTAAACTCCCAACTTACTCGGAACATTGTTTATATAACGTCCTTCCTTACTTATTTAGTCAATTCCCAATTGTGAATAAAATGCCTCATGAGCTCCCTGGCCCACTGCTAACCCCAATGAGGAAGCCTCATTACGAATGCATTAATTTCAAGGGGATTTTGAATTCAAAGCCTACGTACAAACTACTCTTCTTATTCTGCACTTCTTCCAGTTTTTGCTTTTATCCCCCGAAAATTTCATTTTGGTGACGCATCGCGGCAGACAAACCATGAAAGATGAAAGCTTTGGCTTTGTCTCGGCCTACTAGAATTTTAGCTTTATGTACATTATATCCGGATCCAGGTCAACATTTTCAACAGTATTTTTGGCACAATGTAAAAAACTTGACAGGGTACAATTTCAGTGCCGGTCTATGTATACATACGCAGTTATAAGCAACAATGTACAAATTTCATTTCACATGTCTGGTTTTGTTTGCTCACTTATCTGTTCGCTTTTAGATGGATGTTCTCTCTGAGCGTAGTCCTACATACGTACATACAATGTGTGTGTATTTCGCTATCATGAGGAATAAGGCTTGTGAATCTTTCATGATTTAGCCGTCTCTCTTTCGCTCTCTCCCACTCTTTACAGTTTTGTCTACTACTTGTATATTGACTGCAAACCAACCAACAACTTCCTGAACTCTTTCCGTTCGCCAATTCCAACAACTCCATCTCCAACTTCCCGACGTCCGCTCTCTCCTCTTCCTCGTTAGTTATTTATGACAAGCTGTTCTTCGCGAGTCGTCGTTCCATCTATCTAGTTTGCTGTGCTGTTGTATCTCTTCGTTAGCCTAAAACTCGAAACGTCCCTGTTGCTTTTCCCTGTGCCTTTTACTAATGCACTCCTTCCGCAAAACGTTGTATGCAGCGTGTTTACTGTACACACACACCAACAACTCACTGGTTGTTACATGCGGCCACTCTCTCTCGGTATAAATATAAAAGACTGTAAATTGCTCCGTAGAGTCTGTCCGAGTTTTAGATACTTGTAGTTTTGTTTTTAGTAGAGTAGTAGTAGTTGAGTCTACAAACAGCTAAGATGAAGTATCAACTCCTCTTTCCACGTACTAAAGATGGTCCAGATACCTTTTCCCCGTCATATTATACTCTCCTTTTTACGGATATGACATGACTTCTCTCACGACATCTTTACGACAAAAAGAAATAGCTCAAAATGTAAAAGACGAAAATTGTTTCTATGAAAATTTCAAAAAAAACTGTATACGAAGAGTTTTTACGGCTAGCGCCAAATCGAAAAAAAGTTTCGATAAACTTTTCAGTAGGTATATTTGAACATATTTGAGAAAAGTCTCTGAAACAGTAAAGTGTATACATGTAAACTCATGAATTCATGAATTTTTGATACACCAGTAAAAAATTGAGCGTAGGAGTCATGTTCCCTCGTATAATTAAAATGTATTAAATTCACAAAACCATAATCCTTTACTTCCTTTCTTTAAATACAAACAAAACGAGAGAAGACAAATATTCAGAATTCGTAATTATACACATTTAATATTTGATAAAGTGAGGTTTACACCTTTTTGAGCTGTCAGTGTCCATGCAGGTTTGCCCTTCTTCCTTATAATGTATATTATTAATTTATTAACCGTTTATTCATAACATGGTTCGGTTTCCGATAGTGTAAAATAATTTAAACTCATATTTTCTTTAAATACTAACAGAGCCAGTCTCGCATGCAATCGAGCATAAAAACACTGTATTGCAATGATACTCATGTATCGGTATACAAATAGTATTTGAGTTTTGGATTTTGGGCCAACTTTCTACATTTCATTTGCACACCTTAGCTTGCATCGACTCACAGCAAATGTACATCCTGTTTTGCTGTATCTTATTGAATAGTATACGGAGAACCTGCAGAGAGATAAATATGAAAAGTGGAATGACTTGCTGGAAATATCTATAGTGATGGAACTGAATTTTGTGGAAGAACGTGTAAAAATGAACAAGAAAGCTCAGGCTGCTCATAAGTGAACAGTGTACAGGTAGATACTCGTGGAGATATTATGTACATTATATTCCTAGTTCGTATATAATAAAAGAACATTCCAGCTATATTTAACTATATGCAGAAGTGAGAACGTAAGAAAAACAGAGTTCTCATTAGTGGACCCACTCCATTAAATATTCATTTTAAATTAGGAGCTATTATATCCCAAATAATGCTCTGGGGAAGTCCCGATTGTTATTCGTTCCTCCACTTCCTCCCTTGTAACTTGAAACTAATGACTTTGCGTGCAATAAGCACTCCACTTCACTCTCCATTCCACGATCTTATACCTATAGAATATAGTATTAAAGCCAAAGCCTTTCCTTTTCCACAATATTTGATCTGAGAGAACTGCTCCTTCTCTTTCTAGTTATATAGATAGTTTTCTTTCCATTTTACCTTGTAATAATGCATAAACTGTTGAGACTAGTGATGGTTCTGAGGCTGAGGCCGAAATTACAGTGGTTGACGCGTATATAAATATCAAATATATGTATAATACGCATCTTCCTCGTATACAGTGTGCACCGAAATTTTGTGATCTCGCTTCAAACTGAAAACTGTAATAGCGTGTTTTTCAAAAAATTTGGTTTGTTTTATTTTCAGTGACCAATTTTTTGGCAACAAGAGGAGCAGCCATATAGCTTTTGAAACCTAAGTAAAACTTATTACCGGCGAATTTCCAGTTGGTAAACATTTATGAAGGCTACAAAAATTTATGAAATTCAAGGAGTTATACTCAAAATACGTAAATAATTTCTAAAACTCCAAAATCTCTTTTTGTCACAAGTATTTTACAAGTTTATTTGTTCTACTGTATTTGTTCTAATAGGTCATGGTAGACCAAAGGTCATGTTTTAAAATTACCGTTGTATAATTCATAATTATGGCGTTTTATTTTTATCAAACATTAATACATCAGCCACAGTTTTCTCGATCACGCAATTTGACCTCTGCGACCACACATGAATTGATAAAATTCTAAGTAATGACGGGCCTTGATATCGTACGTACGACCCCAGGAAATATAAAAAGTTCGTTCGTGTTAGCACGAAGCTGTTTGAAAATTTAAAAATAATAAAAATGTAGTTTTGGAGTGGAAGGAAACCGTTTCTGTGCATATTGTATAAATGGATACACTTATTCGTATTGTGTGGACGTATACATATGATGATAGGAAATGAAAATTAGGCATTGAAAGGAAAATACGAGCATCAATTTAAATATTCAACCTAGTTATAGCTGAAATTAAACGTAATCACATCATACTATATATAGGAGTCAGGAGATCTTTGGTTTGCCTTGGTTCCGAAACTTATAGCTTAACTTTTAACGTGCATAATATTCCAGCCTTTTTCATTACCTCAAGGCGGGCAAGCAATTACACTATACAGGTTATGTGATGTCCCTATCTTAATACCTGCGTTTGCACACTCTTCTCTATTTATAAATAACCTCTTGGAATCCTGACCTAAGCATTACATTTTGTGTGATAAAGGTGGAGAGAGCCTGAAACGAGTATGTATATAAAACCCGGAGGAAAAGAATAAAGAATAAGGAAATCCATGAAGATTCTTTTCCAGTTACCTAAATTCATAGTATAAAGAGTCGTGTGGAACCAGAGTTCACATTAAGAGACTTTCAAGTGTTATATACTATATACCTACTACATTTTTGTGCAGTAGTATGATTATGGTCAAAGCTTCTGAAATCTGAACTCCAATCTTAAAGTCAAGAGAATGACCAAAGGCGAGAAAATTCCTTTTAATTTGGATACAAAGAAAATAGATACTCCTTTCGGATTTTTTTATGCATGTCCATCAGTGTATGCAAGTATGCGTAAAGATCTATAAGCCGTGTCGATATAAAACAACAATAATAGTATTATAATATGTACATACAAATTACAAAATTACACAGTCGTTTTTAAAGGATTAAAAACCAATTCATCTCTCCTCCCTAACAGATGATAATAAATTGATGGTACTGTTAGACGTTAGAAGTTGGAAGCTGCAGCTAGTCAGCATAATCATAATATATTATGATTATACGCATGATTGTAATCAGCATCAAAACACACTCAGCATTACTGATTACATGGTCGTAAACGTGTAAAGACCTATCTCCGAAAGAAGCCTGGAAATTTTAACATAATATACATTCATAAGTAATTCCTTGAAATGCATTACATGTCCGCATAAGAATGTGCCTTTGTACATTTTACTATCGAGACTTGCCAATTCACCGAATTTCACCATTCCATGGCTCTTGACTACCAAGACCTTCAAGTCATGTTGGTCAAATAACGCATTTAAATGAAATTGTTGAAAATCACACGACTGATCATGGAAACTGAAGAGAGATGAAGCATGAATGAACCAAAACATGTGTAAGCTTATAATAGAAGTTTAACCGCAAGTATATCAACCTTCAATTTCACAGTGTTCGCCATAACTGTTGATTAATCTCCATATAGCTCCTACTGTTACCAAGCTTTTACACACGAAATCATGAACAATTGTGGTAGCTGTAACGTGAGCAATCAGAAGCCAGCGCAGAAGCACTAACCTACTGTACTTCACCGACTGCACTAATATTTCTACAAAAATTCAGGAAATAATTACAGGAAAAAATCAGTGCATTTGTGATCTTGGATTCAAAATACGACATGATTATGATTACAAATACGCTTTTTTCACAACTGCCTCAGGCGTGTTACAAAGCAGATAAAACCAATGCTTACTTGTTTCATTCTTTATAACATAATGATATTTCTTAAAAATTCAAATTCCAAACCATCTACTTCTATGTACATTGTACATGTCTAGTGTGTATTATGCACGCTCCTGACTCCTGGATGCTGAGCTGCAGTTTTTCACCTTTGTACTAAATACTGGATTTCTTTGCACATTTTACACAATTATAGCTACTACAATGTATGGATTTATATCACATAACCACTAAACATTAAACATATTATATGCAAATGTCAGATATGGAACTAAACTCGAGAATAGATTGGACAACGATGGGACGGTCGGATATACTTTCTATAGTATGTATATTAGACACAAGCATTTTTCATTCCATGCGTATGTATGGAAGTAGCTCAGAAAGGGAATTAACTTATTATTTTATATTCACTCAAGACAATAAGGATACAAGAAATGTTCTAGAGCAATTTAATAATATACAGTATGTAAAATTAACAATGTAATAAGCACTTTGATTGAAAATCCAGTTGTGGTTTTATATTACTTAAAGGTGAATGGTAGATACAATTTGAAGTCCGATACTCACGCGAGAGCCAGTTGCAAACAAGTTGACGAGATGATTGCCGTAAATCTTAAATGTAAGTGTATGTACTCTGAATGCAGTCAAACATCTAATTCTACATCCTCAACTTGATAGCCGTATACTTATAATATAGTTTAATTTAGCTGGTTTGTACTATGACTCCCACACCAAGATTTTTTTAGAGTAAAATAACTCTAATTAACCCACGACAGTTCAAAATTCCATTACCAATTACCCTATTACAATTTTTATATTTTAATTTATTCCCAAGTAAACAACGTTTCAACTTTTAGCATTCTGCTTTTTACATTTTATTTATTTACCTATTCAATATCAATTATTTTTGTACATGGTGTTTTTTCGACGTCTCACCAGTTTTTCTAAAACCAAAAAGCCCAGTAGTTCAGTCATCTTTTTACTTTTTTTTCTAAAATACACGCACGTACATATTACATGCAGCATGACGGTGGTCTAATTTTTAATTTATACTTTGTATTTAATTTTAAAACTACTTTTGTGTCACGTAACATTATCAGAATGTAAATTAAGAAGCTTAAATAATATTGTACTTTGCTTCCAACTTGAAAACTCGACTACTTTTGAATTTTAACGTGGGCGTTTAGTACAGTCTTTTAATAAAAACATGCCAGCACAGAAGAAAGAAACACTTTGGCTTATACGTAAGTCAAATTTTCTCTTTATGCTGCACTTCCTCTTCTCTTGTTAATCGTACATGTTGCCTTCTCAACTCAAATCAACTCAACTTAACTGTCAGATTAGACAAGATGGGATTAAACTGACGTTTTCAACTTATGGAGAGCCTTCTCGTCAAAGAAGGAAGGGAAGAAGAAGAAGATGCAGGCCTACACAACACGAACAAAAACAACAATACAATATAAAAGACGTCTCAAAAATGTGTAGTTAAAAGTTAAAAAGTTCTTTCTTTTGGGGCTTTAAGGGAACTTTGCAAGGTAAAAGTATATAAGCCCAGGTAAAAGCCCTACTAATTTATCATATCCGACAAATTTACCATGAACCAAGGACCTAAAATGTCTTATTGTTCCGAACAAGATCCTTCTAGAGCATAAAAAATATTCTGTATTGTATGGAAGATACTGACGAATTCCAGGGAATGACCCAAACATGTATTCACACCTTAAATACACATGATTACAAATAATCGATAATATTGACCTACACAACAACCATCTACTAGTAATGTTAGTTAGTGGCGTCTATACATTTTACATTTATTTTAACGTGCGATGATGTATTTTAATTGTGAAATTTGTCTACAGTCAGTATTTATCGCAAAATCGGGTTGAACTTGCGGAAATATGACGTAACTTGTATATTGTATACGTATTTGCATGTATGTAACTAATATTTATTTCACTTCTTTCCTTCTCATTTCTCATTTCATATTGAAACAATGAACAATGTCTAGTAAAAGAGGAAAGACTTCTCGTTATTGAAAACTTTCAAGTAGAAGTCGATTAAGTGCTGAATTCCGATTAACTGATTCACTACGTTTACTGTCTATCACTAAGAATGGAATTTACTTACAACTATAGGTATTCAACGTTGGTTGCAAGTTGATCATATACGGCAATCTGAACTTTGCGTAAGCAGAAAATAATTTGGCTTCGCACTTATTACATTAAGATTAAAGTTTAAACTCTATTAAAGAATTGGAAAACAAATGTGTGTATATTATTACTATTATTACGACATTTAATATGTGGCACAACCATACAAACTACAAACATCGCTATGATGTTATATGGGTCGTAAAACGAAGAGGAAATTAGCCACCTAATAAAACTGTGGATGCTGGAATTAAAAGGGAGCCGAAAATGATCTACATTCTATACATATTCCATAGTTCTGTGTTTGTGTTCAGTGTACACTGTAGACTGTACATGAATACCTATTCACAAATATGTACGCATCAGCAAAATTGTAATAATTATAATCGGTGCACATTACACCACGTTATAGGTTTAAACTTTATTCTAACAGTTGAGTAAATCGGCATCATAATCACAATAATAAAAATAAAAGTACCATTCCTACTACTTGCAACTGGCGGTATTATGAATAAACCTGATCTTATGAGCAAGAATTCATACATAATATACATATACACGTAATACAATGCAATGAAGTACATAAGAGAAACAAGGAGCATTGTTTACTTTTAAGTAAATCAGCACACAGTACTAGCCACAAGCAGCACTACAAGCATACAGTACTAGGTGTAGTTCCAAGCGGTGCTCCTTCACCAAAGCATTCTTGGCCGAGTGGTTAAGGCGTTGGACTTGAAATCCAATTCGGTTTCCGAGCGTAGGTTCAAATCCTGCAGAATGCGACTTCATTTTTGCATCATTTAAAGATCAATTTCCTACAGTTTTTGATACTTTTTGCCATTTTCATGATTTTTTCATACTTTTTTGCCCATTTTCATCAAATTTTACCATTTTTTTGCACTTTTTTATCATTTAAACACGTTTTACATGCCATAAGCTATGTTTGCGTGCGAAAAATCTATATTTTTTCAAAGAAATGTACGTGCCAACCCTTTTATTCATTGTCTTCGGCAAATAATAAATACACCATTCATCTAATTTCAGAATTTTTAGTTAAAAAATTTAAAACTCTTCATTTTCAGACCAGAATAGTACATAAAAGTAAAGTTTGACTAAATATTTGGAGAGGAAGAATAATAACATTTTATGTAAATGCCGACGAAAAAATGATCAGCGAAACTATTGAACTTGTGAGCTGTGAGCCGTTTGCCATATGGTTTTGTTTTTTTTCTCCAAAACTTTAAGCCTTTCCATTTTTCATGTTCCACAAACTAAGAGTAGACTACTATACTCTCTCATAAAATTGAATTGTAAAAGCAGTCAAAACCTAAACTAAGTCTTGGCGCACGGGCTCTGGTTCTGCTGTACGTAAAACATGTATATTTTACATTAGGAATAAAAATACATGCATACAATTTTGCTTTGTATTGTATTGTACTTCTACTCTTTACTCTTTGCCGAGCAGCCTGTGCTGGAAATATTATTATACACTTACATGTAGGCACTGAATTGACGTTTATGTTTTATGACCACCCGAGAGCTCATTAGAAGGTCCTTTAATACTCATAAACTCATATTCTCCTACGATAACTGTTGGAATCACATAGAATTGCAGCCGACCATACGAACCGCTGTTGACTTTTGAAGTTATGATATGAAAAGCACAAACATGTACACACAAATGTGCGTATATATAATATATGCATAATATACATGTTTAGGATCAATTATTGGAGGCATAACATGTAAATATATGACGACGGTGTAAAATTCAAGCTATTTTCTATTTTCCCGACTTTACACAGCACACAGTTGTATTCTCCCCGCTTCGGACCATAACAAATTTTATGAGACTCGCAATACATATGCACGTGTTCACTCAGCCCTCATCTAATTTCTACATTCTATCTGACATACAGTGGACTTTACCTCATCATACTGATGAGGTGAGAGTTGCCGTTAGTAATAGAATAGATTACCATAGAAGGACAACATTTATTAGCTGTACGTAGTGAATTTTCATACATACATTAAAATTTCGTAATAAACTGCAAACAGTCTTAATTCCAAAATATCGAAAAGTCCTGCCGCTTCTTTATTTCATGCGCAAACTAATTTTTTATACTTTTTCCTTGAAAAATAATAACTAATTAGTTATTATTTTTAAATACATATATTTAACACACATACATATATTTAAATATATGTATGTGAAAACTTTAAGCGCACACATGCACATGATGACTTTCCGGAGTTGGCAGGACAATGCTTTCTAAGCTAAGTATAAGGAGCATGGCAGTTTATTGTGAGGTAATTATTTACCTACATTTTAGATGATTAACCTTGGATTCACACATTACTTTTGGGGGGCGTCAACCGCTATGATAGGCATCAAACTCAAAAGAAAAATAGAGCTTCAAGTTGGTTTATTTAAAACTGAATTATTGCTCATATTATTAATTAATTAATTTATGTGTATTTATGATATATGTATTTGTATTTGTATTTACGTAGTATGTAACAATGGCCCTTTCCCCTCGTATGTAGTAAATCAATTTTGTTTGATTTGCCCATGTGAATATGTACACATGTATGGTTTTGGCAAGGCAGCTGCAGCTGCTGATTGGTATTCAAGAGCAGACTTCCTCACTCCATATAAATAAGTTATATACGTATTACGTACTCAGAACTACGATGGAGATGAAAGATGGAAATTGCATTGATTTTTACTGCATACATTTTACATTGAACGAAATACATTGAAAGAGAGGGCAGAATTGCATTCAATACAATATATTGTATTATATAATATTATTCAATATTGCAACTTTAAACTCGGTTTAAAATGCAAAACAAGATGTAAATAAACAAGCTCGCTGCTTCGCCGTGTATTTAGTATAAGTACTTGTCAAATTTATTGTTGCACGTACATCACATTACATATTTCTGCGTATGTGCTTTTGATTTCAACGCAGATTGCGATTTGAAAAAATACAAACTTTTACTTTTATGTACATGCGAGAAGATTTTTATTTTAACCAGTCACATGATGAAAACTGTACACCTATGTAAATATGTAAGAAACATAAATAAAAATGGCAAAAATTTAGGCGCTCTAATGCGGCTATTGTTATGTTTTATTAATAACAAAGTAAAAACATGACTAAAACACCAAACCCAAAGCAAGTAACAATGTTGTTATTTCTTAATGCTACAGTTATTGTTGCAGATTAGTTGAAACAACGCTCTGCATTAAAATTTAAACTCGTACTGTTTCTAAGCATGGATATTCAATGTTCACATTGTACGTTACCTACAAACAAGTACAATGCATAACGCATACATTATGCCTGCCATAGAACTACATAAATATGTTAAAAAGGTGTAGCCGTTAATCAGATTTAGAAAGTGAGATTTCAATCTTCCCTTTTGCAGATAAAACACGTGTGTAAGCAACGCACATGGGCATTTAATTATGTATACAAAATTACGACTTTAGATTCCAATGAGAGCATTTACTTGTAAATAAATGTCGTAAAATTAGTCCATCGTTGTAGCATAATAGTTATTGTACCATTGTTATGGTAACCTCAACAATGATATAAAAGAAAATCGTTCAATGAGAATAAAGGCACTTGCAGTTAGAGCCATCTTCAGTTTTAATTTTGGGGAAGAGAAATACATCCCGAATTTCAATTTTGAAATGCACTTTTCCTCTTTGATATGTATATAGATTAATTCTCCGTTAAATTATTGCTTTAAAAATGGAGCTTCTTTATGAGTGCTTTTATGATCGAGCAGCAAGTTTATGATGATTTGCATCTTGTTTTATGAACTTTGTCTATATAGAACTTAAAGATTAATCTAGAATCGAGCCACAGCTACATAAAAGTCCAACGGACGGCCTATTACTTCTGTCTGAATGCAAGAAATTCATTAAAACTGCTCAAGTCAAGGTTCAAGGTGGAGGCTTTATTTTCCCCGACTTGATTTTATTGATTAAGATGAAATATATGTACAAGAATAGGAAAGAAAGATCAAACAGAAGGATCCCCGTCAAAATACTATTGGAAATATCATAGGTCTATGTATATAGGGAACGATACCAGGCATCGAGCAGAAACGGCAACAGCTGCTTATACATAAAGGATACATATACATATGTGTGAAAACTGACTTTGACTTGAAAATAGGAATCGAGTACGAATAAAATTCCTCCCCTCCAGTTCAATTAATGACAGTGTGTGGCTGTTTTACATATAGTTAGATTTGGATTTATTTGGTTTTGGACTCTTGAGGATTTTTGAGATCAGTTTATATATTCCTGCATTCAACCATTCCTTTGGAGATGGAGTCGAAAGGCGTCGTAAAACAGCAGGAGAGAAATCACTTTGAAGAAAATTAATTACTATTTTTTTACCTTATATTTACACACACATGTACGTATACTGTATACATACTGTATACCCACAGTTTTTCGTCTCCCTATGTACTAAATTTTATGTGCATTTTACCTATTTTTCGAATGGAGGGCTGTGAACTTTTGGAGATCGG
>JAQIVE010002382.1:0-20122 GCA_034698285.1 Sminthurinus bimaculatus | reverse complement strand
ACAAAAGAGTTGTAAATACACAGTACGACCCGGATTGACTGGAGCCTCTTGTCAAAAAGTTGCACTTCAGTTTTAATAACAATATTGTTTATACGAATGCAATCATGTATTCTCTACATCATGGTTTATGCATTGTTCAAGGAAAATCTACTGTCCTCTTAATCTTTAGCATATACCCAATATAATCCATGTATAATCCTTTAATCTAAATCCCTTTTTCTATTCCGACAAAACAAAATGAGCATAAACACATAAATGTTTACAAGACAAACCATAATGCCCATTATATACACGTTTGTCCATGCGGCCCGCCATGATTTTGATTTTGTTTTCAAACTAGGACTAAAGACAAAATCCAACTTGCAACTTATTCCCATTTCCACTATACTACATACTATTATTATGTATTTATATAGAAAAATGACCAATGTGTATAGTGTACAGGTAAAACCGAGATAATACTGATAATTACATAAAGGTTCTTTTTCGCCTTGTTTGACAAGACAAGACAAGAACATAATGCTGACCGCACATATAGAATTAAATGAAGTGTTTATAATATGTATTATAGATTATAGGACTACAGCAGAGACGTACGGAAGCGTTTTCTCCTTGGTTCCGTCAAAGGAAATTGTCTAATCATCCTACCTGGGTTTTCAATATCAAAATTCTCACTTGTAGAACATTGTAAAAGAACATTGAACATCCACGCTTGATCTGGTGTCCGTCATCCCCATAGTCTTTGTTTACTATTAGCAGTTTGATATTTGTGCGTATATTAATGTAAAAGAAGATAATATAGAGTTTACGTACCGACAACGCTGGAGCTGTAGTCGAGACGGTGCTTTATGCATGCATGTAGGTCGTAGGTTGAAAGTCCTTGTTGGAGCCTCAAGTTTAATTTTATACTTGCAGCCACCGAAAACCATCAAATTCGTGCCTGCCAAATGCGTACTAATGTACTTAAATAAAATATCCGTTAAATTGCCACAAGCTCTTAGTTTCCTAATTATAGCACTGGAGTATAAATAAACATTGTTCACATCACTGATTCAGCATCTTATTATTATTACGTACTTTTGTCCTGTTTTCTCGTTCCTGTCAAAGTTTGGTCATTAGTAGGGTACTTTTACTGTATACACTGTCTTTCATCTCAAGCATAAGTATAAGTACATACACTGTAAGCTGGGGGAATGAGCTAAGGTGACACGACGAAAAAGCTGTCTTGATTCAAAACTTGAAAAGTTGCAGACGCCAAACTCAAAAGGTGAATCCATGGGAGGAGAAACTGTCCAGAATGACAAATGATGATAAACAAAAACGTTTTTTCGACTGGATAAGTATTGTCTTTTTAAAATATTAAATAATGACAATTCCAAAAACCAAAACATTTCCTGTTGCTCCATCTCTTTCGACACAAAGTTGTATATTATACATTATATTCATGCACTCACAGATACATATTCATATTTTACATGCTTCGATTAGAATGCAGAATGAAATTTTAGCTTATGTCGAAGGGAGAAATAAAAAATAACGATTAAAAATGCAGGTGATTCAGTTATATTAAGATTGTAGGTAGTACGTAGTATAAAATATATTTTTAAAGCACATGAATGAATACATCTATGTAACACAGTATTAATATAAATATGTACATGTACATCTATAATATACATACACTGTATGTATATGCGTAAATTAAGTACCTCTTGACCCGTTATCCTTTTGAATTTTGGATTTCGGTGCTTCTGAACGCACTCATTGCAACATACGGTTAATGTGAGGAGCGTGTGCAGTGTTCAGCGTGTGTTGTCTTCTTCTTCCTTCCTTTTTTGTTGTTCATAGATTCACGAAACCATCCACCTGTATCTAGAGATAGATTCAACAATGAGCATACAAAAGTCATTAAAGGTTCCTTTTCGTATGTATGTAATATGAAATATAAAAACTGTTCACAAGTAGCGTCAAAAAACTTTACTACTTTTTCCCCTATTGTTCCATACTTCCACGCCGTGTGCCTAAGTAACTCGCATTCTTTGCAATTTAAATCAATTTCAATCATCAAACATACATACTAGGTATGTACTTACATATTCATTATTCATTATTATAACAATGATATTATTGAAATGCAGTTCGGATGCATAATAATATTATTAGGGCTTATGGAAGGCGTCCTGAAGTTCAAAACTTGTATTTGACTGTTTTTCTTCAAGAACTAAAGACAGTGAAAGATTAACTAAAAAATGAAAACAAGTTCATCATAATCTTTATAATGCAGATATTGTTGTAGCACCCAGTTTTTTCCTCGTCCCCCTCTTTCTCTTTCTTTGAAATTGCACGAGTTATGAGTTCAGAACCGGAAGGAATGGAGAATGGAGTATATAGCGATGATCACAGATTAGAAAAGAAGTAAAATGAATGAATCAATATTAAACCATACTAGCATATTATAAAATATACAAGTATGTACATTTAAATTGTAGGACTAAAGATTCAAGATGAGCATATTACATCTCTAATCAATAGATTGGACGTGAACACGTTCACTTTTGAAACTGTAACTATAAATTGTAAATATAATTGAAAGTGACTAGGAGCTGGAAGCCATATCATTGTATCATCGTCGTTCAGAATATTCAACAGTCTAGTTTGTCCTTCTTCATTCCTCATTTGTGTGTACATGTACTACATGCATTACAGTTTTTAACAAAATACTTGCATACAATATCTACATACAACCTTATATATATCTTCTCAAATTATAATCTATAGGATTGTAGCCAAGTTGATCAGAATATATATTATGTAAAAAGTTAAAGACCAACGCAAAAAGCCGGATTCGATATCGGAAACTCATCTTGACAAAAAAAGAGGGGGAGACGCCAAACATCAATTTATTTAATGATACAGTGAGCATCTAACAATAAAAAGATAAATTAAAGGAAATAAATACATAGATGCTTACTTACCTCTTACTTCTATGCTGCTGTACATTGCTGTCGAAATGTTTCTTGATCTTGAGACTGGACAAGAAGGTGTGCTCTAAATGCAACAATGGTCAGTATATAGTATATACAATGTATTCAAAGGTTGCTAGTTGAAAACAAAACATAGGTAGGTATAATCGTACTCTATTGACGAATGTTGCATGCTTGGACTGTTCAAAAAAATCACAATCAAATCGATTTATCAACAGTTTAGTACATCATCATCATCTTATAAATAATAAATACTTGCATAGCATACCTAATACATAAAACGCATTCAGATTTAGGACGTGAGCAGTTGTTGGTTATTGGTCTGAAAGTGTAAAATAAAAAGTGAGAATCAACATGAATATTATAATTATTATAAGAAACAGGAGCAGGAATATTATTCAAATTTTATGAACTAGGCCTTAAGTCGCTATAAAGTTCTTTATGCATTTTATTATAATATAGGTATTATACATACAAGTAAGCAGAATTCACGAGTTGGTATGAGCTATTGATATTTTCAGAGATGCTTTTATTATTAAGTTTACCATGTCTGGTGGCTACAACAAGAACACGACTACCATACATAATATGTAATAGGTAAATGGTTGATACACAGCATTTATATTCCATGTCCCGATTCATATTTTTATTATACGTAGTACTCGTGGCTATTAAATAGCTATATGCATTCATAAACCGTATAATTAAAATACAGGATGGAAAATTTATAACTCCATTTTCGAGGAGCTAATTAAGCAATATATAATCAATCGCTGAGCTTCAATATCCCTTCAGGTTGAGCTTCAGGTCCATTCAAACAAACACTCGGCCCTCTGTTTTATCAGTTTCGGTGTACTTATAAATGTTTGCAGTTGCACATTCTACGTTGTACGTACCTACATACTACCTACAACGAACACGGTTATCGGTTATATCTTATATCATGTGAATTCACAATACGTTTATGTACCTTCGTATTTTGTGTACAATGTTTAAATAATGTTTGTAAAATGATTTGCAAAATAACATTATCATTAGGACGATGATATTAATTCTTAATGTCCACAAGTAAAATGTACTTAATTTTTACACAAATGTCACTGATCACCGTACCGGCCGTACTTCTGCCGTACTTCATACTTAACAAAAATTCATGCTTGCTTTTTTAATTGTTGTCGTTATCCGTTTAAGTAATGACTTTTTTTCTTTAATCTCGCACAGTGCACAAAGTTACTCTCACTCACTAAATACCGTAGCCCTTGTTGATTGACTGTCAAATGTCAAGTGTGAACTTTGACTTTTTAGAACTATTTTGTTTTTTCTATAATATTATAGTTATAGTGGTTTGAAAACAGCTGATTCGCGGCAGCCGTATTTCATATTTTATGTGTCAGAAAAAACACCAGACAACGAGATATAAATCCTTAAATATCTGGTGAAAAAACGGTTTCTTATCTCTTATATCTATTGGAAAAAATCAGTCGATGTGGTGCACGTACTTAGCAACAGCAACTATAGTTCTGTTGATGTTTTATAAACTTTTGTGATTTGTGATTTTAATTTAGTTATTTAACTATAATAATAATATTGTCCACTAACAATTTTACTTTTTACTGTTACTTATTACTCGAATGAAGTATAAAACTTACGATCTAACCAAATACACATCAAGTATCATGTCGCATGTAAGATGTAAGTGTAAACTGTAAACCATTGTACAAAATTGTCAAAAAGTTTGATAGATTATTTAACGACTATGACATTTAATAAAGTATTTAAAGGCGTTTATAAGCATGTGTGGTGTGAGTGAATTTTATATATGTTCGAATTCAGTGATATATTTAGTTTCAACTTAAATCTTAAATGCTAAAGTGGATTTTACTTTTCTTATCCTTTATTTAAGGAGATACACATACAATGTAAGTAGATATACAGATTGGACTTACTTTTACTTACACATTACACATATTATTAGTGTTACTAAAACCCCCGCTCCAAAATAATGAAAAAAGAATTCGAAATGAAATGAAAAGGGTTAAAGTCAAGTAATCAAGAGTTGAAATCGAAAGTATACATGTATATATGCAGTATGCAGTATGCCTATAATCTATAATAAGTAATACAGAGACAGATAAATGATAAAAGTACTTATAGTAGATATTTTTATACGATTCGGGATTCGGGATCATGAGAAATGAGAAGAAAGAAGAGTATCCAAGGAACGGTAACTTCACATACAGAAGCAGCGTCTCTTGTCTATTTTTAATGGTTAGAATTTAACAGATCTGTTAAAATAAGAAAATGGTTAGATTTTTTCTTCAATCTTAATGTCTGTCGATCGGCTGGTCCATGTCCATCCTGATTGCTGGTCGAATGCATTCGTGTGTCATTCATCCATTAGAACTTGCCCGATTCAATCATCAAAATGTGTATGCCTTTTCGTTTTTTGATATGTATCTTCTGTTCTTCATGTGTAAGTACTATGTATTATTATAATATAATTCTTTTCAATTTCAATTTTTCAATACTCTCCTTCCATGTGTATATGCATCTGTATATTGATCCCCTTTCTTCAAGTCGAGAGAAACCAATCCATTCTCAATTTAAACCATTATAATGTAGATAAGTGTGTATATATATATGCGCTGCATGTTCTTATATAATATTATGTATGTAAGTACTTTAATGCAGCATTATGATTGTTTCAGACATCTATTGAAAGAATAAAAGAAGGAAAAGATTAAAACCTCTACCAAAAGAAATAAGGAGAACAAGAAGATGAAGAAATGGAAAGTAATGTATATTAGTGAAATGTATTATATGATCTTTCGTTCAATTTTTTCTTCCTTGTGTAACTCGTCTTTCTTATACACCAGTACACGAGTATGTTTGCCCTGTGTATATGTATGTACATTGTACGTGTATCACCAATCTAAAGAAATGAAAGAAGATAGACGAAGGCAGCATCCCTTTCACCGTCTCGTAATTGAACGGTAATTGAAAAAAAGAAGACCGAGGACGGCTAAACTAGGTACGTAAATTCAAAAAGCCAATACAGATTAACATTAAATAACGTTAACGTTGGATTTGTATTACTTTTGTATTAGTGCATGTGTATTATGTATTATGTATTATACAACTATGTATGCATGTACGGTTGTACTGGATTTTTCCTTTCTTCATTCCCTCATTCCAAAAAAGTAAGGTTATACCATATCTCAAGTATCTTATATGTACACATGTAGTATATGCACGATACAAAATCTGTACTTTCATACATATTTTGTTGAAGGCCGTTGTGCCTCTGTGTCGCTTTTTTATCGTTCTCCAAAAAAAGATTTGCTTTTACGGGAAAAAATGACTATTTCCGTGTTATCGTCTTTTGCTCTACTGCGTGGGGTCCCTCATCTTTACAATATAATATGTTATTATTATGTGTAATAGTAGGGAATACAGTAGGATGAGTAGCTTACCATCTCCATTCCTATATAATACTGCTACACATCTTATTATATGGCATGCATACAGTATAATGGCTGTGCGTGTGTGCATATAATATAATACAAGATAAATGAATATTCCTTCTTTGAACGAAAGATTTTCTTGCTGCATTTATATATGTAGGTATGTATCTGGAATAACTTTCCTCGACATAATATAGCCTTTCTACTTTCTACTCTCTACTCCCTTCTAAGTTTATCTAGTTTTATCATCGTTGAACACGTCTGGCTGTCTGTACGAATTGCGCTACTGCCATGTTGATGTTGTTTGATGTTCTATTGCTCCAAATTACGTAATGGCCAGCATCCACACTTTCGTTTTCTTTTTCTTTCTCGGGTGGCCGCGACTCAAGACACTTTATTACCTCAAATTAAAGTTTTTCCAAAGAGTTAGATATACATAATACATATAATGTATGTAGTGTGTATATATAAGCATGCACTTTGGATGGAAATGAAATTCTAAATATCTTTCTTAGATGACAACTGCATACTTATGCCTGCAAGTATTAAACGTGGCATATATCGTTCTCCAGTTTCTCCAATCTCCACTGACTTCTTGTCTTGACGGTCTATGTATTATGTATATACTTATGTGTACACATGTAACTAACCACAAGACAAGACAACAGGAGAAATGAAGTTTTCAATAATCCTATGCCGACCAAGTGCTTATGGCAGTAAGTCCATAGTCAAATTATTTTACTACTCATTATACACAAAACGAATAAGATGCATCACATTCTACTATAATATGCATAATGGTTAGTAAAACACTCCTCTGGAATGAAGTAATTGAATCCATATTGTATGCATCACGAATTGTAGCAAGAGCAAGTTGATGCATATACCTATAGGTAATTTTGAGCTAGAAAGGATCTCCAAGAATTTACTTTTGATTCCAATTCAAAGTCTGAAATAAAAAAAGTAAATAAAATGTGTAACAATACTACATGTGCCGCGATAAAATTATACACATGTCACAATAGATTACGTAACACGGATATCATCCCATTATATATGTATAGTAAACTTATGACGGACATGATGTACTTACTTAGGTGGGTTTAGGTATTTGATTACCACAAATGTGTAATCAGTTGCTTTTACTTTCGCCTAGTTACCATATATCTGCTGAATCTGCTGCATGCATTTGAGCACTATTTTTGTGCGTGTGTAAATGCATTACATGCAAATGATTTCAGATTTGTGGATTTCTCCATTGTATATACATATTACAAATAATTGAGCTTTGCATAGATATGTACATGTGTGTGCACTGTGCACATATTTTTGTTATTTTTTGTTTTGGTGTTTTTATAATATACGCAATGAATAATGTTATCCGCTCATTTCTTTGTGTATTACATACTACATTTTAAATGAATTTTTTACATGCTAGAGTTTTTTTGCACCTTTTTGAATGCCGAAAAAGGGTATCAAAAATGTATTTGTGTGCAAGTTGCAAGTGTACGTATACAATAAGTATTGCAAAGGTGAAGTTAATAATTAAGGCTGGAAATTTATGTATAGTTCATTTTTTTAAAATCTTTGTGTTAATTTTTTATACACGAAATATTAATAAAAAAATAAAGACAGGAAAAACTGCTTGACAAATGAAAGGGAAAGGGAAAAAGAGCAAGACGACCACCACCGACCTCGACAACTGACACAGTGAGACCGACGTCAGAAATCGGTGTGGTATTAAAAGGTCCATGACGAAAAAGCTGTAATAATCCATACATTGTTTGAGTTGATAGAACAGAACACACAAACAGGAGAAAAATAGGACTATAATGTGGTTCTTTGTCCAAGAGCATCATCTCCATTATATTTTGTGGATATTGCTTGATGGTTCTGTTGGTTTACCTGACGATTAGCAATTGTTCAGTAAAATCAGTAAATTTTAGGTAAAAACAAGGGAGAGAGAGAGAGCATAACGATTCGTCTTTTTTCATTTTTTTTTTGTAAGTGTGTCTACACACGATTTGATGCTCAATGAATCTTTCCCCGATTTTTTTCTTCATCCTCCTCTCCATGTGAAAATCTTTATTTTTTCAAATTCGTTCCATAGTCATTGGATAACTATAGGATAATTTGGGCATGCTCTTTCTTTCTCCTTCTATGTTTCTTGTACACACATACACGTTTTTTCCCCTTGTTTTTCTTCCGTGTTGTTTGTTCTTTGAAAAGAGAGTCAAAGAGACTGAAAATGATTCGAAGGCTCTAGCCAAAAAAAATAAGATTAAGGACGAATTGTCAGCTTCTGAGCTCACTCTTTCTCTCCCTCTCTTCCGTGTGTGCCTTCAACTTTTATAACTGGCCTTGTGTAACTAACTATAAATCGTTTTTGTGGAAAGTTTTCACTACAATGATGGTATAAAAATGAGAAAAAGCAAAAGGTACCGACTTTGTATGTATGTAAGTATATAAATTATAAATAAATAAAACAGGACGAAACATAAAAATGAGCCGAGGTTCACTGTCCCTTTGACGATGATAACTTCCCATCCTCATAAGTTGCGTATCGGAATTGAATTCCGTGATGCTTACACGCAAATCGCTAACATTTGTTTTTTTCTCCCGCATTTGAGAGTCTGAGTCTACTAAAATAAAGGAGCCGACATACTACATTATTACACAATATTATTATGTTTATAATCGTTATATATATGTAAGACTACAACGAGACTAATAGTTTTCGTATAAAAAACCTAATACATATGTACAACGAGACAATAAATAGTACGGTGTTGTGTACATAGGATGTTATAGTCAAAGCAATTTTGTAACATTTAAAAGATACATAACATTTTCTCCTCTCTCGTTTGTACTTGTTATTTTTATTTGTTTGTATTATATTTCTTTTTATATCTTTATTGTATATTTTATAAGTACTGATGTAAGTGAGAAAAATCTTCACTTTTATTAAGAAAAACCAGGAGAGATTTTTCTTTTCCACTGGGTGGAGTTGAACCTTCATGATAGCTTATTACCAATTATATTTCTGTTTGTATGGATTTTGATGAGGAACTTTCCTACGAATACAACTTATAACTCTTAAAATACAATATTGTGGAAAACTTAAGCTACTGTATGTAAGCTTATGCTCATAAAGTCTGAGTATGTTTTAAACCTTAATGATGTGTGACTGCAGGAAAAAATATTATTACATTATTATTAGTTTTATTATTATTAGCACCATCATCATAATTATTATTATTACTTCCCTATTAGTTTTGGGGGCTTATCTTGGTCCATCTACAGTCTTCACACTCACTAAGATTTTGAGGTTCTCATTAAAATCAAAAACGAAACGTGGTTTACGATTATATTCCTTATAGGAATAATAATAAATAGTAACGATCGCTATTACGACATTTGTATGCAATATAAAAAAATATGTATTACTTTATTAGGTCTTCGGTCAGTTCGGTTTGAGCCTTAAATAGTTACTTTTAAAATAATAAAGCGCATTACAGAACAGTTTTTGAACAAGAACTAGTAACGAAAATATGTTATGAAACTTTACATTCTTATAATATATTATTGAGAATGATGAATGCAAAATTTATGGACCGTACATACTTTTCTCGTCTAATAGAACTTTCGTACCCATGCCATGAGTCTCATCAAGTTTAAAATGAGGACTTTGAAAAATGTCCGGCTATGAAATATGAAAAATATCTAGTAAGAATCAAAACCCAATAGTAAGTACCGCATTTATGAGGAGCCGATGACTGTGAACAAAAGCCAAAGAAGAAAAAGCAAGCTGTATTTTTTGGAAAGTATTATTCTTTATGGATTATGGAATATTAGAGGAACTTCACAACAAAACATAGTTATAACATATTTATCTAATGCAGTTTGACTGTGAGGACGCTTCATGTCTCTTGGACTCTTTTCCTTTGATTTTGGTCCTTTTGAGTCGGAGGCGGCCTGACTTGTTTCTCTTGTGTGTTGTTAATTTTCCGATGGCACCCTGCAGTGAAACACAGTGCCCTCACCTTACTTTGTCTCTATCTCTGCCCTTAGCCTTCAAACTTCAAAGGGAACCTTTTGCTTTGCGTCGTTTCATTGATTCATTGTCTCATATTATGCCAAACATCTTCAAAATTTCGATATGTAAGTACTAAGTACGAACTTCTTTTTTATGTGTATTCGTTAACGGTGAGCCCAAGTTAGTCAAAAGTTTGTCCATACATATTACATATAATATTATGTACATTGTAATAATTACGCGTACAGTTTATTATTAGAATATAATGATTTTTCAAATTTTTCGGGAGTACAGGTGTCATGGAGCGACAGACTGAGAGGGCATGAGGAAGGTGTAAAAAGATGATGGAAAAGTTCAAACTTTAAATTGAGGAACAGCACTAATAAGACACCATCACCGTTGCTTGAGCTATTCTAGAACAGAAAGTCTGTATTCGATCGGATTATAGGTATTGTATTAGTTATACTCGCACTAGCAGTACTCATCGTCAGTACTTTGTGTTTATGAATTTTCATACCAAACTTCATTCCTTTTATTTGATATTCCAATTAACTAGAAATTTTTCGAAGAGCTCTCTGATCCCTTATCTACAATGTCTATTTGTTTTAGTTTGCTTTCTCTCTCTCGCCCTCTGTCATGATTTCTTTCATGAAGACATTTACGACTAGTTCATGTTATGCTATGTTAACTTGAGACGAGGAAGCAACTTGAAATACATTCATCTATGAAAAACGAAAGGAACAAGGAACAAATAGGAAATCCACAACATTGTTAAAAGTAATAATTGAAAGTACGAGAAGAGAGACGTAAAAACTCTATAAACTCGGAGGAATTTCTATGCACTAAAAAAAGTACCTCTTATGCACATTTCTAACATTTCCCCATAATACATACATAAGTACATCTGAAAGGACGTTTCAAACGGCATTGAAGAATGGAAGTATGTATCTACCGTAACGCAAAGGTCCCCGTGGAAGATTCTTTAAATGTGCATAATATATTATATAATATATAAAACTTTCATTTCCCACAGAATTTTTCATCTTTAATGAAGCCTTCCACATGATCAATCCTGCGTACATATTAACATGTATTCGGTTTTGTAAATTCCTTTTGAATTAGGCAACAAACAAAGAAGAGAGAAAGCGACAAGGGTTATTTGAGGTTTATGTAGGAATAGACTTTCAAGTTGCTAGTTAATGTCGAAATTGTTTGGAATGACTTAACGTGCTATTAAATGGTGAATGATATAAGTATGATAAGGAACTGACGAATATATATATTCAAGAATCCGCATTTTATAGACTTGTATACAAAGAAGAGTCGTCCACCATGTATATATAGCATGGATACAAAGAAATGATCTAGTAAAGGAGTAAATTCTAGAGAACTGAAGATGGATAATTCCAAGTTCCCTTTGTTCTTGATTGCTAATTAAAGTTAAGTTAGAGTCTGAAGCAGTCTTACAAACTTTACTTCATCAGTTGATTTGCTTTGGTTTTCTCCTTCCTACTAGAGGTTCAAGAATGTCTTACTTACTTCCCGTCGTGGTCAAACTTAAGGTCGTGTTTACGTTTTCTTACAATACAAACTTCATTTACATGGTTATAAAAGCTTTATTTTTAATTTTAAAAAGAATAAAGCAGTTCGTTATAATATGAATGATTAATTAGCTAATACAAAAAATGGTTCAACAGGCAACGGATTTTAGTTTTACAAAATTACAAAAATTCCTCTGTATGTAGATCAACAGAACAAGGTTCGCGTAAACTAACTATATATACTATAGTTACAACATACTATAGTAATTCTACTGAAACAAGGAAAAGGAGTGAAAAACCAATAAAGAAAAATAAAAACTAGATTTTTAGATTTAATTCAGAATGCAGTTTTGTTTTACTTGTTCCATATATACTAAATTGTAACACTTACGGTTAGATTAGATGCATAGATAATATATTCATACCTATGCACTTAACAGGACTTAGCTCTAGGTACATCTACATGGGCACAATCAAAATAAAATGAACTGGATATTATTTTTTTTTGTAGTGACTTAGTTTGTGCCTAAACGAGCTTAATTACAAGATTCCATGTGAAGAGTCGGAGACCTGAAGTGTTAATTACATTGTTTCCACTCGATTAAAAACGAATCCAGAAACTTTCCCTTTCATGTCACTCTCACTGCAGGCTTAGGAAATATCAGTGTAGTAGCTTGACTTGAATTTAAATTTCATTTTCTTTTGATTCTTCAACAACCGCATACCAAATACCAAGTCGTTGAATCTTGATTTTTTAGTGTATTTTGTGAATGAGGGGAAAAGTGGAAGCCGATTCCACATATATTTTTGTAGATATTTGCCATTGTCCGGTTTAAAAAGCAAAGCACATCCACGATCTTCAGCTGAGTTAATAGTTAATAGCCACTTTCAATTTATTAAGACAACCTTCTCATCTCATCCACGATGGACGTTTTCAAGAAGAGAAGAGTGTCCGAAACTTCTCACTTGTGTATAGCAATCGCTGTCCTTCTGGACACCTTTGAGAGTTGAGAGCTTTCCTCTTTTGTTCTAATATCAAATTTCGTAGCTCATTTATATGTATGGCTTTTCCTTCTGGTCCATTCTTTATTGCTTATGCATTTCCACTTTAATTCAGAGTACATTAATCTATTTTTCACTTTCAACTCATTGAGAATCTCCGGTGTGCACTGTATAACTATATGTATAATGGTCAACTAAACGGCTGAAACGAAAGATTAACATTATGCAACAACGCGCACTATCGTCGTGTTGTGTAATATATATAATATACTAGAGAATGGTCATCGTCTATAAGATCATGATTAGTTTTTTTCAGCGGTAGGATACAAAATTTCAACGTTACATCATGTACGTATTAAGACTTAAAGAGGAAAGTACTATGATATTATTATTATTGTTATTCTTCTTAGGGAATACATTTGTGTCCGTCAAAAGGCCGGGAGGAAGATGGAATATGAGTAGGTATTTTTCAAATTCATAACATAATCTAAGAAAAATTAGCTCCCAGTTGCGTCCTCGTCGCTGACAACTCCCGTGGTGGCTACTCAAGAAATTCAACTCCTATTTCAATCACTTTCACTTGGTTTGGATCAGTTTTTAGACATGTACAATGTACATGCTGTCAGCTTTTACTTTCATCTTTTATATGACTAAAGCTTCTACTTTTTAAACTAGCAATATCCATTTGCGAGGCATATTTTGTAGACGTTCTTATATATATACATACATATACACACATACTAAGATAGTAAACTCGTATATTTCAACTGACAGTCTGACACTTTTTGTCGTGTGTCATAAGTCATAAATGTAATCCATATGTTTGTAGATAAGTTGAGTTAAAACGATGTTTGTGTTTTGTCCTTTTCTCACATCATAAATGGTTCCAGTTTGTAGGTATTATATTATGTATTTGTTTTTGGGTTGGTGGTTTGTGCAAGATTGTTCGTTTTGTTAATACTATTGAGGGACATGATGAGCAATATAGTAATTAAATAAATACATTGTTTTCTTTTTTCAACTTTCAACACGCTTTTACACTTTACTGGTAGTCGATTGTCATAAGCTACTAAATAATATCCCTTTCTTGTATGCTTTTTCGTTATTAGAAAACTCTTATCCTTTCCTCACTCTGGAGCCACAAAGAGGAACAGACAGATATATAGGTAATATTTGTATTTTGGAGCTTATCGTTAATACTGTATTGTATTATTGTATGTCTGTACTAAATAAATAAATGTTGGGGGTTCTGGCGTCTTTTTAGTTAAAAGCTTTGAAATTTGAACAAGAAGGCCATAAAATAATTTCAATAAAGATAAAATACTTTTTATTGTAACTTTTTTACTTCATACTCCTCTTCAGTGTTCGATCAGAAATCAACGACATCGACAATCTACAAGCTATGTATAGCTTTAGAGAGAATCTTCAGTAATATCAAAGTAGTAGAAAGTAAAAGAGTTGAGGTGATAATAGTATTTTCTCATTTTTTCGTCCCTTCATTTACTATACTTAAAGCTTACTGGAGTTTCTTGTACTAAATGTTTTAGTACTTACTTGAGGAGGAAGTGAGAAAACATTTTTGTTCATTCAAATAATGTTGCATGTAAAATGAAGCATCAACAAAGTATGTGTATTATATTGTTAAACTACATGGAAGTTATATAAAGACAGCGGGTATAAGTGCAGGGGCGTGTTTTCCTAATTTCTTTATATTCTCCTGTTTTTTAACAAAATATTATTACATTGCTCTCTGCTTTATTGCATAGTCGTCTTTCGTCTTCTATCGATAGGTTTGGACGAGTGCTCAACTTTTTTCCCAGGTAAAAATGCTACAGACATAAAAATCACAACGGAAACCAATAAAGGTGTTTCGTTTTCATCCCTAAATACTTATCGATTATGGAAATGTGGAAATCTGGGTACATCTTTGTTAATTCTTGAGTATGTGTAGATAGAAATCTTGACTCTAACTTGGTCCACAAATATGTATGTATGTAGTATGTAAACTTTACAATGTATACAGTATACAAATACGTATGACTGTTGAAACAAACAAAAGGGATCACAGGATTAACTCATTCATTTACACTTTCAGGGAGGTTGAAACACTTTCATTATCATTGAAAATAATTTATTGCGTTTGTTCTTACGTCGTTACGTTTTTTACGTCATTGTGGGCTCCTTGCTTAAATTATTCCAATGGCAAATGGGATGACTCTGTTAACTTTTATTTCTTCCTTTATTCCCTTCCTTTTCTTCCTTCATTATGACTCATCATTCATAGTTTATAGAGAACATTCATAAAAATGAAGCTCAACCCTTTTTCTGTTATGATCTTGGCGGTCTGAGAACTCCAAATATGTAGCACCATTTCAGCTTATACCTCCATCATACACAACTGTTACTTATGTAACTTGAAACATAAAGAGCCTCATATAATAATATGATTATGATTATATTACAGTTCGTGCTCATTTGTTTAAATGGAAAAGGGAAAGCGTAAATATTTAGCATCCGTGTTGAGTCCTCCCACTCCAACTTAATTTTTCACTGCTTAATTTATCGACAATCGGCAGCAGAAACATAAGTCCGTGCGCATTAAATCTATTGAATACAACACACCGTCTTTCCCCTTATTGCAGTTTGGTTTAGCTTACAACTTGTTAGTTGGTAGTACATTAATTTCTAATACATACATGGAAGCTGTTCTACAATACGAGAAAATACGGTATCTATATATGAAGTTGTGTATTGAATTTTCCTGCACAAAAATATCAGTATCTATTACTTATGTATTTACGGGGCTTACAATTCGATGTTGGACTGGGTCAGTGTTTTTTCTACAAAAATATTTTTAATTTGTTTATCTTTATCCAAATCCTCTTTCCACATCATAAATATACTGAACTTGTGCTGGGAATTGGAAATTAAGATAATATTTATTCACTTCATTATTTATATCCACATTTTTTCCTCGTCGATAATGCAGTATGTGTATACATTAATACACATATCTTGTATAGGTTTCATTCATTTGCTTGTAGAAAGAAGTTCAAAGAAGACCTCTCAGTTTAAAAACAACTATCCATTATACATGGCTATCATATCGTCATCATAATATCTGTACTCCATTCACTGTGAATTGTGTATGTATATGTATTGTGTACAATAGTGAATATGAAAATTATTACGAGATAATTGTGAAAAGTTATTGTTGTAGGTACGACTTGAAGTTCTAAACTCTATAATATGAATAGGATGCAGCTTTAGTTTTTCGAAAAGACCATTTCGAGTAGGTGTGACCGAAAGAGGTGCTCAACAGAATGTTGATTGCTCATGTAGATAGATGCACACACAGTTGATGGTTGAAACGACGACAAGACAGGTAAAACGTCTTCTCTTGTTCCTTTCCTGTCCCAAGTCCCATACAAAATCCATGTATGTATACAGAAAAAAGACTGGAATAATAATAAAAGGGAGAGGGAAGGGGAGAATAGAATAGGAAAATATAATAAGAGCCTGGAAAATAAAGAGAAAAGGAAGCTTCAAGTGAGTTGAAAAGTTGAATGAGTTGAACTTTCCAGCTCCTTATGACTTGGCCTTATCGTCTCATAATCATAATCATCATCATCGTCGGAATAAAGGGTTAAGCAGAGGTCCAGCTTCAACTTTTCATAAGTACACAATAGACAATATGTATATGTGTACGCGTAGGCTATCCGTTAAAAATGAATATATGTATGTAGTATGTAGTATGTACATGAGACACGGAAGAGAAAAGGCGATAATCATACAGTCAACTTGGTTCTACTTACTGGTACATTGTACTTTACACATGTAATATGCATAAAGATGTGTGTTTGTATTCCTAGTTTACCATGGAGAATCTAATAAGGAAGCTGTTGTGCTTTTTTTGAATGCTGCTACTTCTTTTTCTCACTCCTTTTTTGACTAAAGCTCTGGCTCTGGAGCATCGTTGATGCGTAAATCAAAAAAATGGTGTTACTACATTTTGTGTTATCTTTTATCGTAGGTCAGGGGTGTAAAAAGGAAAAGGAGTCATTATATCTTATTATAATATGGTGAATTGCTTCACAGGATTATATTATGCTTAATAGAGAAATCCAGGAAGTTTATTCAAGCATCTTTGAATACATAAGATAATAAAGCCCTTTAAAGGTTATCTAACAAACCTGTAAATGCAGATGGATATGCACTTTGTATTTTCGATAACAGTTTACGTTTTTTCTGTCTATCTAATTTTTTTTGGAGATTTCGATTCTTTTAAGGAAACTAAAAATATCTAAAACTGGGGTACGTGACCAATTAAATGTTGGTATTCAAATTACGATTCTTTTCCTGAGCAATTACATTCAGAACCGTTAGTAAAACAGAAGTAAAATGCTACCTTATTTATTTATATACTGTTAAGAAATTATCGTTTTTATCCTCTTTCACTTTTTATACACTGTATAAAAACAAGTTCATCTCTCTGTAAGATTATGTTGTGTACCTTTAGATAGATTGCTATTGTTCTGATAATAAATTTGGTTGCAACAACTACATAGATCAGGGAAACATCTTTCTCTTTGCTGACCATATAATAATCTTATATGTGTTGTACGTTGTACACCATTTTTATCCAGCATCTTAATTACACAACATGAAAGAAAAGTACAAGGAAAAGCAAAGAGATGCTACACTACAGCAGCACGAAAAACGGAGTTTCAAATTAAGTAATTATGTAAATTTGTATAAATAAACTTGAAAAGTTAACCTTCACAAATAAAAAAAGTACCGTTAGATTAATTGCCTATATGGTAGTGTATAGAAAGTAAAAGAAAGATGCGGAAATTAAATTATTAGATTTTGATTGACAGAAATGATTGAATTTTTTCCTTTGAGGAAAACTCGACGCCAGATTTAATAGAATCATGCGGGAATTTTCTTTCCCTGTATCAAATAATGGCTACATGAGCTATTCAAAACACATGGTGCTACACGTTACATATTTTGGATTTTGGATCTGAGAATTTTGATTTAATTACGAGGCATAATAAAATTCTCGACATTGTTTTCACTTTCCTCCAATGTTCAAGAGAATGAAAAGCCGACTGACAGTCAGTAGGTTTTAGGGCTTTTTCATCTGATACACGGAGAAATTTTCTCATTAACAGAAAACTTGCTGCTGTTGTTGGCTAGATCTAGATCTCCCTAATTTCTGTATGCAGAAGCTATAACTGTCCTATGGTAATTTTTTCCAGTAATTAATTAATTAACGATAATGGGGAAAACTGTTAGAGTTGAGCTTGAGACTGAGAAGTGCGGCTGAGTATAACGGTAATTTAGTTTCTACATCCAGCAATATGTACCGACTACCGACAATGAGACATTTAGTAATCTTTGAGATAAATGAAAATAAAAGTTGTTTCCCGTATAGTTTTTTATTTCATTTCAACTCTTGGTGACTCAAGACAAAAAACTTGTAAGCATATAATATGTGATTCTGAATTCTATAAAAAGCATCATAATCATATATAATCGCCTCTTGTTCTTGTTTTTTGTTCAGATTAAAGATCGGCATTCAACAGTTTAGCACTGACATTACATTGAAAATACTGCAGGTAATAACATAATGGCATTGACGGGAAAAGCAGTAATTTATTAGATTGTGATTTATGGAGCCGTGAAAGTGTGGCTAATCCTTGCCACATAATAATAATTTTATCTAGATATTTTCCGTGTTCTCTCAATCTGAATCTGTGACTGGATAAAAAAACACGACGCTTTTATACGGTTGAGAGTTATGACTGGATTACACATTATTATTTCATTGTATTTTGTATGTATGCATGTATATAAAAGTAATCCGTGACTGTGGTTAGTAACACGGATGTTTCTGATTATTATTATGTAGTCGTGGTTCTAAGCACAAGTCTAAAAAGGGTTACAAAGAAAGGCACGTGGCATTTCCTACTTGCAATATATATACGTGTATACAAAACAGGATATAATATAAAGACCTAGGTCAGGTTCCAAATAAGAGACAAAGAGAGAGAAGGTTAAATTTCGAAAGAACAAAAAGGAAGTTGTAGATTATAAATCTGGTTGACTCTAAGTAAAGAATCAGAGAATTACAGAATTAGCGGTTTTTCTACCTGAATTTACAAGCAATATAAAAAAATACTAGCCAAGAATATTCGTATAATATAATCTCTGTATTCTTTATCTGTAAAAATAAAAAACAAAAAAGTTTTGAGCATCTCCATATTATTATACTTTTTTCATAATGATCGGCTGTGCTACATCGTACATCGTACCTTGTTCATCCTGCAGTAAAAAAAGGAGGGACAGTGGTAGTAAATTGTAAAATCTTCCCAGGTGTGAGCGACTTACCGTTTGTATCTATTTGTACAAATATTATAATGTTATGTAAGAGTACCAGGTTTACGAGTAATCTTTTAGACAGACGTTTTGTTTTTGTCCTTCCTCATATCCCTGTAACTTACCTACCCGAAGGATTTTCATATTAGTTTCATAACTGTATAATGTACTATGTATAATGTATATTATGCTCGTCATAATAAGCTCAAAAGGGAAGGTGAGTTATGAGGAAATTTGATCATTTATGCGACAAAAATCCCTCTTGAAACTTCTCGCCTGTCTTGTCCCGTCATCTCAACCTTCAAATTGCATCCGGATAGGTTAGTTATTTTATGTGTATGGTGTAAACAGTCTTCACCTCAACTATATTATGTATAATGATACATATTTCTAACCAATGTATCATTATGTATTGTCTTTGGTTTTCGGTATGCGTTGGGTTTCTGACTACTCTGCTATGTTCTGTATATACATTATACATAGTAAAAAGTTGTGCATGTTTTTTATCTTCTAGGAAAAAAACTCAAAAGAACAAAAAACCTACAGGGAAGAAAATCGTTCTTTCTCCTTATTATTAAATGTGTGATGTAGTGATATACATTTAATACTTGCACTATGTATGATACTTATATGCTTACTAGTAAGGTGGTGCGCGCCATGGCGCGCCGTTGATTATATTATGTCTAAGCACTCCATTGTATATTATAAATG
>JAQIVE010002381.1:0-20124 GCA_034698285.1 Sminthurinus bimaculatus | reverse complement strand
CACTATAAACTATAATATATAGTGCATATTTGTCATCTAGTAAACTATGTTTATATGAACAGTAATATTATACATAATACATATTATATCATTATTCAGTTCGGATGTTTTACCATATAATATATCGATATCTTTGTAGGTACCATTCGGGATCAGAGACGCTCACCTCGAGCCAAAAAGGCTAAATTTGATGGTTCAAAAGCCGGAGAATCTTGGATTTTATCAAAAGGATCATCTACTCGAAGTCGCCGTTCAAGTCATATGTCAAAGCCACATAAAATTAAACTAATTCGTACTCGTGAAACTCGCCATAGCATTTCTAATTCAGCAAGAAAATCGTACGAGGAAATTGACTATGAAGACGACTCTGAGGATGATGATGAAGATGATGATGAGGAGGATGTCGGAGAGGAAGAAGAGGACGAAGAAGATGATGTCGGTGACGAGGAAGAGGATGAAGGAGAAAACGAGGAAGAAGAAGAAAATCGTGGAGATGAGGAAATGGAAGGAAATAAGTCTTCAAAAAGCAAAAATGAAAAAGTCCCTCAAGAAACACGAAAAAGTACAAGACATAAGAATATTGAAAATGGCGTTATTGGTAATAATAATGCTATGAATTCAAGTCCAAAGGAAGAAGAAGACTCTACTAATGAAATAAAAAATGGTGGCTTCTTATCGCCGTCTTTACGTGTAACGCGGCAAAAAAGTAGGCAAGCTCAAAATGATGCAACTCCTAACAATATTCCTAAGCGTCGAAATACTAACAATAGTAGAAGTACTGAATACGATGATAAAGTTGATAATTCTCCTTCATCAACTATGGCACGCTATCCAATGCGCGAGAGACGTCATCATCAAAACCAAGAAGATGCTGTAAAAACAGAAAATGACAATGTTGCTGAAAATAGTTACGCCACTAGAAAAAGTAGAAGAGTATCGTCAAAGTCAAATGAGCGTTCAGGCAGTAATAGTGAGCAGCCCATTGATAAGGATACTGAAGGGGTTTGTAAAAATTAAAAATATTCTTTTAATAAAATTGTCCAAATGTCTTTCACTAATATTGCTTTTTTTATTCTCATTATCTGTATATAATATAATATTATGGTCATGAATTATTATAGTAATAGTTTTGAATTTTTTTAATACAGGATATGTATTCTCGTCTCAAGCGTCGCACAAGAACAACAATAAATTTCAGTTTTAACGAGAATCGAATGTCTAGTAGTAGAAAGGAGTCGACTGAACCAGTAGCGAGAAGACTAAGAGAAAGAAAATCTACTCAGGGTACTTTTGGAATTATGGCTCCTTTATTTTTCTTTATTTTCAATAATGAATGATCTGTGTGCATACTTTTATTTGAAAGTACATAGTCGAGAAAAAATTATAACAGTAGTTTTCCTATCACAATAACATGTCAAAATGTGTGTCTTGTAGGTACAATTGCAGAAAGGCCATCTTCGCTGATAGAAAATTTTATTGCAAAGGATAACAGACGTCGACATCGTCGAAGATATAGACGAAACAACAGACGCTCCGCTTCATCTGATGACAGTGATTCTTCAAGTAGCGATGATTCCACAAACAAGGATGTATCAAGGGGGAGTAGAGGTCCTCGGCAATCACCTCATGAAAGACCGGAGAAAGTTGGTTCCAAGGTAGCCCGATTTCTTGTAGTTATAATGACAAGCTTTAAACATCGATTCATAAAAAAAAATTTAACGTTAGTTTAACGTTCTACATACCTCGACTGCATGTACATAATTACAGAAAGGCTTTGTCGACATTCAACCCATTCAAGTTGATCCAAGTATAACTTTTGAGTCAGTCGGGGGATTAGAAGCCGTCATTGAAAAGCTCCGGGAAATAGTTGTATTGCCACTAGTTTACAAGGACTTTTATACGGATCGAAATATTATTCCTCCTAGAGGCATTCTTTTCCATGGACCGCCAGGTGAGAAATTCACTTTCAATTTATCTTGTGCTTAAATCCTTGTATTTAAGACGTAAATAAAACTATAATTTTTAACGATTTGGCAGTTTTTACAATAAAAAATAATGCTAAATTCTGGTATGTACTTGTATTTTTTGGTAATTCAACATCAAACATAGGAACTGGCAAGACTTTATTAGCACGAGCTTTGGCAAACGAATGCTCAGATGTTGGCGGACGAAAAGTTTCTTTCTTCGTAAGAAAAGGAGCTGATTTGCTAAACAAGTAAATATTTCAATTGCTTGCTTCAGTCGTACCTAAAACATATGTATAGCTATAGTTATGTAGTATATATTATACATATTTTGAATGGTACCCGATGTATAATAATGAGCAAACTTTTAAAAGGTGGGTTGGTGAGTCGGAAAGGCACTTGAGACAACTTTTCGAGCAAGCATCGCGATGTCAACCGAGTATAATATTTTTTGATGAAATTGATGGTCTCGCCCCGGCTCGATCGTCTAAAACTGTAAGAAATATATTTCTGCTCCCCATTACAGTCAATAGTTGCTTATTAAGGAAGGATAGAAACGCGGAGTGTATGATAATATGTATATAATTTGTTTGTTTTACCATATGAAGAGCTGAAAATCATATCAGCCTCTCCACGTTGCTTTAACAACATGGAGAGGCTGTTATGATTTTCAGCTCTTCATATGTACATACTTAAAACGAATAAATTTTTTAACTAACATTTTCATGTATAGGATCAAGTGCACAACTCTATAGTGTCAACGCTTTTGGCTGAGCTTGATGGAGTCAGAGATCGAGGAGATATAATTATCGTGGGAGGTAATATTATGTTACTGCTATTTCGAAATATAGCTTAGAATTTAATTAGTGGAAAGTAGATACATAATTTATAATTTTTACTTATATTCATATATTTTATATTTATTATCATTTACTCTCAGCAACAAACCGAATTGATTCATTGGATCCTGCATTGAGACGACCTGGTAGATTTGACCATGAGTTCGCCTTTTTGCTTCCTACAAAAGAGGTTTTACCATATTTCTTGCATACAGCAAAGAATATAAATACAAATGAATTTCAGCAGGATTCAGAAGCAAAATATTAAATATTATCTCTATTATTTTATATTCGTTTTAATAGGGCCGTACTCAAATTATTAAATCACATGTTTCAAAATGGAAAGGAGATGAAGTATCGAAGAACGTAATTGAGGAATTGGCACGTCGTTGTGTTGGATTTAGTGGGGCAGATTTGAAGCTATTGTGTGCAGAGGCCAGTATGTGTGCCCTAAGAAGACAGTATCCTCAAATTTATCTGTCCAAGCAAAAATATCTCTTAGATTATAATTCTATTCGGGTAAGGATATAAAGAAAAATAAAACATTGGTTTTTTACGAAATAGTTTTACAAAAGCATATTATGTGAAAATTGTTCGCTTCATTACTATTTTTTGAAAAAACCAACATTTACAAGACCTGATTTTTCAATTACACAGGTTGGACCGAGTGATTGGTTTAATGCAATGAAGAAAGTAAACCGTTCTTCTGATCGCTCTGTGTATTCGGTTATCGCTGTTAGCAAGCCTCTGCCTAAAGCTGTTAAACCGTTACTCAAGCGAGAAGTGGAGAATATAGCATTCAATCTGAAAAAATTGTACACCTTAAATCAAGACGACTCATTAACGAGAGAACCAGCTCCCAAGCGGTTTTTGATTTATACTAGACATGGCCATGAGGATAATGGAGTCGATCAATACATTGTCCCAGCCTTATTGCATATTTTTGAGTACATCCCCGTTTTTACTTTAAGTTTAGAATCCTTTTCATTGCAAGACACAAATGTCGACTGTAAAACAATTGCTCAAGTAAGTTTTCTTGTCTTAGGTGCCAGTATCTTATAGCCGTTGCATTGCATTGTTTAGGCTGATACAGGCTTCATTGCCTACTTCCAAAACTATTTGAAATTGTGTTTTCTGTTTGTATGATATTTATGAAAAATATTATGGTTTTTACAGGTTTTTGCTGAAGCGTCTCGAGTGAACAAGTTTGCAATTGTTTTGATTCCTTCGTTGAATGTTATATTGAAAATGATATCAGAACAGAGCCGAGAAGTATTGTATCAAAGAATGATGACTACAGAAAAGCCAATACTTGTTATTGCAACTGCTCAACCCCAAGAGGAAGATTTGTCAGATAATATACTCAATTTTTTTAATGGATTCAGTCATCAGGTTCGTCCCGCTACTCGAGACTGTCGGAAATCTTTTTTCCGCCCTGTTTTTGGCAAAGATTCGCTAAGGCATAGAGTTCGTGTTGTAAAACGTACGTCTTTTTAATATTGGTTACATATACTAAATGTATTAAGTTTCTTACATCCATCAATATATACTTAAACGTGTGCACGTTGTACCAAAAGGTATAGTTTTGTACTAACTAGCGAAATTTTAAATTTTTAGAAGAACCCGTTTTAGAGGACATTCCTTTAGCTCCACCACCACCGCCAAAAATGCTTTCAGCGGAAGAACTAAAACCTATTATCAAGAAAGAAAATTCCATGTTACGAAGTCTTAGAAAATTTTTAAGAGAAGTACTGGCCAAGTTAGCGCGAAATAAAAAGTGAGTCAATACCCAAGGGTTTAATACTTTCAATAGTGTGTTAATGAGTCTAATTTTTATGAAAACTTTTACTTACGTTGTGGTGTCATTTTTGTTTGTTTTTTTTTGTACTCCAGGTTTGACGATTTCACAAGACCGGTTGATGTGAATGAAGTTAAAGATTATCTAGATATTATCCAACATCCAATGGACTTTGAAACAATGATGTGTAAACTTGACCAAGGAGTTTATAACAGTGCACGTGACTTTTTAGATGATATTCACCTTATTCGGGATAACGCTGTCAGTTATAACCCTACAACTACGTTCGAGGGAAAGGTATAAACTAACTTTTATAACACTTTCGAATCATTGAATAGATTATATATACTTTTTATATATACGTAATAATCTTCGTAATGATGGGAAGTAAATAATACAGTCCAACAAGGCAAGCTTAATACTTATCCGATTTCGCTTTTATTTGTTGACTTTACAGAGCATTATTCACCGAGCTTATGAGTTAGCTGACTATGCCCATTTAATTATTGAAGACGAAATGGATTCTGATTTTGAAGAAGCATGTATTGCTATTACTGAAGCAAGGAAAGAACGAGAAAACCTACAAAATTCAGTAATTGAGAGTAATAGTACTACTGCCATCCCAACCACTTCTAATACAACTGACAAAACCAAAGGCACTGAAAGAGTATTTAGAAGAAAACCATCATCTGACTCGGCTGAAGGCAGCTTGTCGAAAAATTCCGACGATTCTCCTTCTTTGTCAAATGATAGTAAAAGGCGAATTCGAGGACGTGGGAAGTATAGCCGTGTAAGAGGGAGTAGCAGTAGCAGTAAAGGTGATGGCGATGGAAATAATAGCAGAACATCTGATACGAATATGAACCTCAATGAAATTGTTGAAAATAACAACGATAGTGACAATGATCATTATGAAGATTCGGTTACCACTAATGATTTTTGTGGCCATAATGCAATGGAGACAATAACAATAAATTCCGATACCGAGGGTGACGATAGTTTTTCAAATGAATTTAGTGAAGGTCTTACGAAATTCGAGAATTGTAAGTTTCTTATTCGCTATTATTGCTTCTTTCCAATCTATTGCAATTTTACATTTTTTTTAATCTAAAACATATTATTACTTATTGTAATTTCCAGCATGTGCTAAAAGTACGTTTGTTTTGTCAAATTATTTCAGGCCCCACTTCAGAAGAATATCAAAATCGTCTTGACGAATTACTTGACGCAGCATTGAACGTATCTGAAAATATGGGTATTCTTCGTTTATTAGATTTCCGTTACCAGTTACTTTTTGCGGTAGAATCCAACTATGATTCAAAAGATAAAAAGAAACTACTTGTTCAATTGGGTCAGGTTATAAAACATTTTTCGAATGCGTATTCAGCTTCTCCTAAAAAATCTAATGTAACAGTGGATTAGAAAATATATGTTAGTAATTAAAGTTTGTATTTTGTCACCATTTTTTCTTCGTTTCATGAAATTTAAATTTTTTATCTATCAAAAAGCCAGGCCTCTTTTGAACCTATTTAACTATGTTTTTTCTTTAGTAAGATATGATGTTTAGGTTAAATATACTATAATATGATCAGTTATAAGACAGCCCTTTTCAATTTTTATCATATTATTTCTTATTTCTTAGACTTTCTCATAAATATGCTGGTTGGTCAAGTTTTCTTTGCGTTTTCCACTAAAATGATACAATATACAATCTTACAATATAGGAATAATTCTAAGTAAAAAAACCGATAACTATGATGTGTTATGGCAATTTAAAATAACGGTACGACAACGATTGACTTTTTTTAGATAGTTACACACGTAGCGTTGTGTAAAAAACGAGTTACACCGTTTACAAAAAAATTTATAACTTTTAGAGTCATTAAAACGTTTCTTCAATAATTTTTCCGACGAATCTTATTATTATCGTTTATAATAATTAATTATAATCTCAGTTTAATGTTATTATAGTGTAATTAGTGGCGTATGAATGATAATATTATAATATTTAATTTTGCATGTGTGCAATTAAATCCATCAAAATTCACTGCCGTTCCATGCCTTATGGATAATATATTATTAAGTATATATGTGATTTTATGAACGTTAAACTATTACTGTGTAAAGCAAAAATAAGTACGAAAATAATAATTTGTATTGTACTCGGCGATAATGAAAGTAAGCGATGATATTAGAAACGTTATGATTATTGAACATATTGTAATCACGACAAAAATTGCCTGTGTACAAACAACCAATAATTGTATGTACGTGTAAAAAGACTCAATTTCAAGTGTATTATTATTCTGAATTACTATATGTGATGTTCATTTATTGTCCTGCTATTAATTTAGGTATTGTAGTGTGATGAGCATTCAAAGGTCTTGTCGCAAGTTTGTAGTGCTGAGTTTTTTTTGGAATCTTTCTTTTTCCCTACATTTGTTTTCATTTATTATTTTTAATATAATTTCACTAGTCTACACTTACAGTAACTAATATAGCCAATAATAATAATAATACATAACAATGATTGATGACTAACTTCCTATCGTGTCAACATTAGACTCTAAGCTTACGTTTCCTTTTGGTAAAAAGGATTTCTTGCAAATATGTCAATGGTAAATAATAAACTTTGTAGTACTTTGTACAACACGTATTGTATACCTGTTATCAGGACTCTAGTTGTATACTCATCTTCAAGAACTAGATAGTGTTCTGTAATTACTACTACAATATTCCTTATTGTTATGAAGTTTCATATTATTGCGTTGCATATTAGTGTGCTATAGGCTACAGCTAATAAACAGATGATGATAAGGGCCTAATAACAACTTACTTCCATACGTAACATAGAATGAATTTTGAATATCAGAGGCATACTAAAAGTGCTCGTTGAAAAACGTCGATCATTCATACTTTTTCTAAGGTTCCGCTGCTAATAATAAAACCCATAATGAGGAAAGGTTTTTTACTACTGAAGGGGTCAGGAAATAGCAGGGATTAGGGATGGATATACAATGCACTATATTATGTGTATCGATTACCGAGATGTAATTTCAAGCTTCGCTTTTCGCTTCGCTTCTTAGAATCTTCATGATTTTGAATTTTTCTAAGTCCCAAAATGTGTCTCGCTGGCGACCAGTCTGTTAGAATCCTCGATCCTCGAAACAATTCCAAAGCGTTGCCATATGAAAATGTACCAACCAAATCACCCCTCCTCCTTCGAAATTCGAAGTCTAGCTAATATACATGTTATTACCCAGCATTGCGAAGCATTACGAAGCAGCATTGGCATTCGGCATTATACCGGGTGACCTGTATAGAACTGACGCTTTTACGTGTAAAAAACATTGAAAAACGTCAGTTCTATACAGGTCACCCGGTATTATTAGCATTATAAATTATAATGGCATATTTCAAAATTAATTATTGTGCATAAAATTAGAAGCCGTAAAACCTAGTTATTATAAATTTAGCGTCCAGTTGTTATTATCACCTTTCCTCCTTCAAAATTGACAAGTGAAAGTGATTCATCACTCTTCAAAATTTAATACTGTCATCAAAATTCTACTACTAGTCAGTCCACGTCTAGATGGATACTCCAAATAGCGTGGAGAAGTCTAGGGTCAACGTTGGCTCAGCGGGTGGAGGGGGGAAAACAGCAACATCCCCAACATCAAACCAATCCAAAGTACTCTCCAATAATAGCCGTAGTCTTCCCGAGGGGAAATCCACAGCGACTTTACAATCTAAAGTTCGTCCTACATCCGGCAATATGCCTTCCGGAGCTAGAAGTAGTAGAAACAACAATAGCAATAATAATAGTACCGTTGGAAATAATGGCGTGGAAGACAGCGGCGGTGGTTCATCCCATGCGTCTCATGAAAATAAAAGTGTATTATCAGTTGACCGATCAGGGAGCACGAGGATAAATTCTTCATCGAAATCAGGCAGAGTGAATTATTCTCAAGAACCTGCGTTATCAAGCAGCATAATCGGAGCTCCAAATTCGCTTTCTCTTCCTGCTCCTGCCTCAAATCCATACACAAGCACAGTGGTCAGTCAACCGAAAGCTTTCACTCGTGTCGTACCAACAACTTTCACTCAACCTAAAGCTTTCACTATGGTCAAATCTACCGTTGGATTTGATCGCAGCCGAAATCTACGGGCACAAGTTGAACGAGCTATGCGGGTAATACAAGTATTTGTGTTACATAGTTAATCAATTATTAATATTATAATAATATTAATAATAATACTAATAATAATATTATTAGTAGTAGTATTATGTTTTATTGTTACGCCATTGACAAACTTTGCTTTTCTTGAGCTGTATCCACTTCGTTTTGTTTTTCACACGTATACAGATAACAGATAAGAACAATAACAAATTTATTACTCTTATCTGTATTATGTACAACAATAACAATGAATATTTTCGAGCTTAATTGGATAAAAAAAAGTTGCAAGTCACAAACACCGTGAGCTAAATCTGAAATAAATACCGTGACTTATATTACATAATATAAGTATGCACATGAAAAAAGCTTTGCTTTCTCTTATATTTTATGTACACGTCTCTTGTAAAATAAATCGTGCTTCAAAACCAAAATATCCTACATTAATTCAGAATAGATAAACGAATATAGCAGAGAGAGAGAAACAACGAATTTTGTGAATTGTGTACCATCATGTAATATTATATTGTAATCCTAAATACTAAATACTATTTATGTAACATATTATTTGTTTTATATGGTTACTATTTATGTACAGGAGCGCAAAATTTACTCATGTGTTGGAGTTTACCCTGCGGTGAGGAAAGCGTTGCAAAAGCGTGGATGGGTAGAAAAAAATCCAAGTCTAGGTGTAGCAAAGTCTACCAATTTAACCAACTCATCCCGAGGTAAAACCATCTACGTTTTTCACTTTTTTTCATAAAGCACGATACATAATATATATAACAACAATAAATAAGCTGTCTTCTTTTGGTTTAGCGTTAGAAGAGCTAGCCAGCATAATAGTGAGTATCAAGCTTTATCGTATTAAGTACTTTTATGTTCTATATGTAGACTTTGTTTAGCTTTCAAGTGTGGGAAATTTCTTGTCGTAACAAAGAGAGATCGCGTGGTGTTATTGTAGTCGAACGTGAAAGCAAATTACTCTGGATTATCAATGTAGTTTTCTTTGTCATACTATAAAATCAAAAACTAATCTAATCTTTTGCACAATTTTTATATTCGACATCAAACTAAGGAAAACTTTTTTCTCGTTTTGCTGTGCCCATCAATAGAATTGTACAATACAAAATATTGCGTTACACATACTTAAATACACCATGTTGTATTTACTATTGTGCAATCTTTTATTCCTTTTAAAGAACTCAAATTGAATGGGGAATAGTTGCAGCTCGATCTATAAACATGTACAGATATGTGCGCACAATATCTTATCCGTGTTAAATTGTAGGCTATAAATATTGTTAAAAAAACATGGTGATAGAACTAAATACATAAGATTGTACAGATGATAATCTCTGGTGACATATCGAAACATGTACGATTGTATTACATGCATATGACACATACAAACTTATGAAATCTTGTGTTTTGTGGTGATAAAGTTATTGAAGTGACAAAAAAAGTAACTGCAGAGGATCATTATGCCATGTACATATTAACACGGTCGTTATCATTGTTAGTGCTCATTTTACTTGTGTACGCGCCGCGCCGTGCATGTAGACTTGAATCATATGCATGTATGTATGTATATGTAGGTGGAAGTACATAGGAAACAGCTGACATAGCATATTCTTACAAACTATGTATTATGTTTATTTTTATGAAAAAAGGAGCTCTGTTGGAGATCAGGAGATAGACTGCGGTGCAAAAAGTTTATTTTTTCCTTTCGTTCCTTCTCCTGGCTGATTCCAAGTAAAGGGTTATCCATAAGCGACGTATTGGGGTGGGATGGTGACAAGGTGTGACAGGAGGTAGGTGGTTGAATTTTTTGTGACGTAACACACGTTGATGTATTGAAAACGAAAAACCTCGCCACAAAATGATTTACATACGTTCTAGCGTTAAATTTCTGTCACTTTTGCAAGACCATATTTTGAGGAACTAAAAACCCCAAAAGTGCGTACTTTTCCCATTCCTTCAAAACTGAAGACATGTACTATTTGCCTTTGAAAACTTGCATGCAACTACTTTCATCTTTACAACCCTAACGTAACGTAGGTTCGAAGTCCCTAAAATTCTTAGAATTTCCAAGTCGTGCAGAATTAAGAAACTTTTAAGTATGCGACAATAGTATAGTACAAAATTCGCTCACAAAAAATTCTCTTATTTCGTAGAGTGTCCAAAATACGGACTTCTGTTTTATTGAAAATCACAATTATAAATTTCGGAAAATTTCTACAATTCCAAAACGTTTATACTTAATATTACATCATATTAGTGCCTAAATTTTAATCTAATCCTGCTTGCTTGCTTATTGTAATTTTTGGACTTCCAGAAATTTCCAGGATGTCAAGAATTTTTCGTTTTTTTCATAACACACTTTTGGAAGCTTTGAGTAGCTGCGCGGGAACCCTGCAAACCTATCGTAACCAACCTTAACCCAAAAACACCCCCTGATACGGATATGTGCATCCCCTCATTACCTGTTTAACTTTTTTTAGAGTCAATGGGACCCCGTTGTATTTCTTAGTACATTAAGTCAGTTTTTTAAAGCTTAATGCTTGATCATCCACAATACGTACGAAAGTGTAACAAGGGATGGTCAAAACGTGGGGGTATCTATAAGAAAGCATTTTATGGATGGCCCCGGAAGAAGAGAAAGCAATGGAGAAAACAAGCAAGCTACGATTTGTTACGGTACGATGCTTGTCCTCCGTTCTCCTTGTATGTTTGTGTGCACGGTGCACAAACTGTACAGGGTGAAAAGAATAAAGTGTTACAAGGATTGGGGGGTTTTCCAAAAAATTGTCATTTTTGTTTTTCAACATTTCAGAAAAACTGATTTTTTCTAGCTAGTGCACTTCAGTTAAACGGAATCATTTCGAATTTTTTCAACTATGTTCTTGTTAGGTGACTCAATCTACGTTAAAAAAGCTGTTTTTGAAAAATCTAGTATTAGTATTGCATGCTCTACACTTCAAATTGCAAAAAAGTACCTGCGTATTCTGTGTTTTTTTCATCCTGACAAAATGTGTCAACTTAAAAAAAAATTGACCTATTCTCAAGCTAAATCCATTATCACAACTGGGCCAGAAAAAATTATTACCTTATGTGGGTATGCAATGAAGCAATTCAAAATTGAATCGAAAAACACGCTCAAAAAATCGTCAAAAACCAACAAAATGGGAAATCTCCTTCCTGTTTTAGGTTGATTGTTTGGCTGCAGTTCCGCAACGGGAGGGCCCAAGTCTTTGAAACCCGGGACAGTTAGAGAACATGATATAAGGTACTAACATAACATGAGACATGTCAGGGGAAAAAATCCCCTTGGGTATGCGTATGGTGACCTTTGAACAAAGAAATTGACCTGCGTACCTTTGACTCTCTCTGTTTTTAAAAATTTGACTCCCGTTCAGTCATTTGTAGTTGGATTTAAAAATCAATAATAATCAACATTCCCTATCGGTTTGACTACAACTTTAAAAAATTTAAACGATCTAAAACAAAAACTTTCTGAGTAATTAACCAAAAGGCTTGTAACACTTTATCGTTTTCACCCTGTACAAACAAATTTCCTCATTCAAATTCGCATTTTTGTTTCTTCTTCAGTTTCACAGAGCATAAACAAAACACCTTTCTTTCTATCATAGCCTAAACAAACGTTCGTACGGACGATGAAAAAACGTACGAACTAGAACCATGGGCATAAGTATAACTACAATACACAGTAGCGAGGTTCTGATTGTGAGAGACTAGAGCTTTAGTTCCTGAAAAAATCAAACTAACTACAAGTTTTACAAATTCTATTTCACAGGGTTCTTATGGAATTATTTTATTTGTCACAGATCCGATTTGAGGTTTGTGGAACATCTATATAGTATAACTAAAATATACTATCACAGTATACCGGGTACAGGGTGTATTGAGCCAATGTAAAATTTAAAGTTCACGCACTCACCCTGACCAGTCACAGAACAATTTACTATGATCTTTATCTGTCATACATTTATGTACATACATACATTCACACATACACTGTTTCAGATAAGACTTTTGTCATTCAATTTTTTCCAGAAATTATAACAAACATGAAAACTATCACATATTAGATACCTATCAATATTATAATAATATTATGTCCACCCACACTCTCACTCCTTTTCCGCACGCACAACTATATACAGATTGCTCATGTAGAGACACATGTACACCTGGGTCTGGATGGTTGTTGATGGTATCATAATAATAATATATTTCGGCATTCAAATGGATAGCGATACGCACGCTGCATTCAGAAATGCGAATATATACCTGTGTGTGTAGAAATTAGAGATCGATTTTGCGATTGGCGAGAAAAGCAAAGAAGGAAAAAATACGGTGGAATGAGGTCACACGCAAAAATCCTCCGTCTTAAAAGTGTAGAAAGGAGAAATATGTATGTGTTGATACTGTTGATACAAACATGCATATTGTATGTATGTATATGTTTGTATGCACACGAATAATATGCGTCAGACAATCATCACGGAAGAAAGCAAAAGCAGTTTGGGAAGAAAGAGAAAATAGGGAAGGAACAAGTGTGGAAAGAGAAAAGGACTGGAATGGAACAGAAAAGGAATCCGTTTTCCTCAAAGGACTGACTGATCATAAATACCTTCACAGGTAAATGATGGAGTTATGCCTGTGATATGATAATACGCTATGATATTGATATAGAATGCGAATGTGGGAAAGTGAAAGTCATATATAAAAATATATTATACATGTGCCGAAACAGAGTGAGTGCGTGGCGGATATGTGGAGAAAGTTTTTCAAAGTGGACCTGATCGAGGTGTCTTGTGACTGGCACAGTGGTAGTAGGCAGTAGTCAGCTGTCTGTTATGTTATGGTGTGCTGAAATACCTGCATCGCATAGTTCATAGTGCTGCATGCATCTGTCTTTGCATGTTTATGCCTATGACTATATGTCCATCTTCCATGTCCATGTCTGTGGATAGTGTGAGAGTGAGGACCTATTTGTGTGTCGAATTCGACTTGTGTGAAACTCTTTTTCACAAAAAAGTGTAAAAAAACTTGAAGCATGAACACCAACCAGACACAGGCATGTCATGCCTTAAGCATGAGTGTAGTAAAAGGCTACATGCTATATATTTTCGGGTATAATAAGTAATGGTATTATGATGGTTACGTTATGACGCTGAGGGTTGATAACATTTAATGTGTCTAAACTCACATTCTTGGAGATTGTTATGCAGATTGTTCCCAGACCTACATTTTCAGCTATGCATGCATGATGTATGTACGTATTCAAAGTTATTTTTTTAGATCTGGTGTATCATTTGAAGGAGCACAAATGTCTATAATATTGTATATCTAAACTACTGCAATGTTGTAATATTGAATGTATAAAAGTGTGTTACATTTTACATTGATTTACATCGCTTGAGAATTGGGAAAAGGATCCTGCACTAATGGACGATTAAACATCGAGCAACACAAAGAAAAGGAAAATTCTGAGCGTGATAATGCTTTGTCTGTTGATATCAAAACGACATTGATCGTTGTGCAAAAATGAATTTCCTCAGGAATTATAATATCTACTACTACTATACTACTGCTACTACATACATACCCATTATTGATGTAGGCTCAAATTGTAAATTCCAGAAAAACGAGCTAGACCATGCATTATATGGGTGAAGCATCAGAAATTTTCAGGAGCTCGTTTAATGTGTAGCATACGTATGTATGTATGTATGTAAATTGTATATTGTATACATATACTGTTGCTTTTGAAGGGAAAAGAGATGGTAACTGAAAAATGAGACCGGGGCACAAAAAAAAGAACAACGACTTCCTGATTCCTGCTGGTTCATGTGATGGTACGACTGAAACTGTCAGTCCGTGCCATGATATCATAACCTAGTGACATTTATATAAATGCTTTCGCAAAATTTGTATTTGTACGCATCCAAGAAAGTATCCAGCTATTAGAGGCAAATATTATACTATGTACGAAGAAAGACATATGGTTTGTGTGTATAGCTTTGAAAATGTATTTGTACGCTGTATATACTTATTCTATACTTTTGTCTCAAAAACACAAAAATGGAAGCAGTTCGACGATACACCGCTCAGGAAGCTTCGCACATGATTACAAATTACAATCAAAATACACGTACATATATGAAAATGAAAACAAAACAGCTGTTTTGCAACAACTACAACAACAATTTAATAGAGACATAATAAATAATGCAAAATTCTATGCTTGTATAGATTGAACGGATTGTACATTGCACATATAGGGATAGATTGGCGTACAAAGTAGCGCTGATAGTGAAAGCACCTTGAGTGGGAATTTCTCTGGCTGGCTTTCCACTTCCAATCCATTATATTACGACTATCTTCTCCACTAGTACCTGTTGAACCAAAAGGGGGAAAAGAGAACTATAAGGATACACATAAACTTCTCCTTGCATAATAAGGAAGTTGAATCTATTCCTCGTGTAATACCTTACGGGAAAAAATGTCAGAAGCGACGCCTTCTCTTCTTTGTAATCTAGCACCTGTCCGTATATTATGCATGCATGTATGTATGTATAGGAGCCATCATTTGCTTTTTAAGACTCAGCGAATGTTATGCATTGAGCAAAATTTTCGAATAACAATTTTACCAGACCTAGTTTGTTTCTCCGTCTCTCCATGTATTTTATTCTATGCATGTGGCATGACTTTTTGCAAATGGTAAGGATATCTCCTTACTTTAATCTTCCTTTAAATGAATAAAAGAGGGACGAACTTTCTCCAATGGTATGTATTATTTATATATATATCCCTTCGAACTTCAGGCCGTCAATACGTTATTCGGTTCCCAAACGGATTGGATTGGAATATTACAATAAATTAACAATCATACTATAATCTGTGAAAATATTTGTGTATATATATGTGGGTTTGTATTTCCGAGATTTTAAATTTTGACATAGCAACAGTAACAATGCATCGACTCAGTTGTTGACTTGAGTTTTGAAGTACTTATACGAAACAGACTTCAGGGCCTATAATGGCCTTTGCATCAGAAATTTTTGTCCGTCATTCAAAATCAAGTTAGCAGCCCAACGCTCATGCAAGACCATACACGGCAATGTACAACTACATGACTTTTGTACAAAAGGATAAAATTGTGGTTCCCTAACTCGGCCATTTATGTTTCTCGGTAACTTTGTACTTTGAAATTGTAAATGCAGCCATTTCACTTCGACGATTGAACGAGTTCACACCTATTCAAAGCTTTCTTACTTACAAAACAAGGACAACAAGAATGAGATATGCATGTTCTTTTTTCCAAATCTTTTTAGGTTTAAAAAATTGAATTGTGCCATCAATTCCAGCCAAAATTTGTATAGTTCGCTACACAATATTACGGCTTAGCAAAGCGATTCGTCCCTTTGCTTTTGCTTCGGCAAAAAAGACCAAAGTAGTTTTACTACTAACCATATTGGTTGTCGGTCATAGTCTTCGGACTAAAAACGCTTAAGCGTTTAAATTCCTTTCATTTGGAAGGTTTTTCAAAAGTCACGGACAAGTGACTCGGCTACTTACCTAACTTTTTACGTAGGTAAGGACGCATTGACCAATTATAACCGGTCCGCGACAGCCTATAAACGTGTGCGGTACGTTATCTTTGTGCAGCCTGAAAGTACAATTAAATACTTTTTCGCGTTGTTCTTTCTTAGTGAAGAGTCCAGTCTTACACTATTCACAAACTTTCCCTGATAAATTGCATAATGGCGGGGAAGCGAAAAGCTACCGACGACGAAAAGAGAGAAAACGACAACGCACGAAAAAAACGTGCTTTAGAAAATGAAACACCCGAACAGCGTGAAAGCCGACTCGCTAAAATGCGAGAAAGAGCGCGACAGAGGCGTGCTGCAGAAACGCCAGAGGCTCGAGCTACAAGACTTTCTCAAGCTGCTATAAATACTGCTCAGCGGCGTAACTCAGAAACAGAGGAGGAGCGGCGCGTTAGACTTTGTCAAAAAGCTCAAAATGAGCAACAACGCAGACAAAACGAAACGCCAGAAACTAACATGCAAAGGCTTGCATTGTTATCTAAAACCGTGAACAAAAGGTTACAAAACGAGTCTACCGAGCAGCGTTCAAAGCGACTGGCCACGATGACTCAAAGACAAAATGAACGTCTTGAAAACGAGACGCTAGAGCAGCGATTGCAAAGACTTGCAAGCAAGTCACGAAATGAAAACGAGCGGCGTGAAAATGAAACAACTACTCAACATACTGAAAGAGTATCCACAGTAGCTCAGAGAGCGCAGCAGCAGCGAAACTCTGAAACCACTGAAGAGCGCGCGCAAAGAGTTGTTTTAGCAGCGCGTCGGAAAAATGACGCCTCTATTCGAAATAATACAAGGCATATCGGTCTTCAAATTATAGAAGACGAATCTACTATAATAAAACACCAATGCGGTCCCATGAATATTGTCTGTCAGTTTTGTGGCTCATTGAACTTTTTAAAGGAAAGGCCCAAAGATGGGAAGTTTAACAAGTGTTGCCACAAGGGAAAAGTAGTACTCCCTCCTTTTGCAGATTTTCCTGAGTACCTAAAAAGGTTGTTTATGGGCATGAACCAACATTCACCTCATTTCAAAGAATATATTCGCAGATACAATTCTGCGGTTGCCTTTGCATCTATGGGCGGCAAGTTTTTAAAGCAGCCAGCTGGCCATGGCCCTGTTACTTTACGTGTACAAGGAGCAATTTGCCATCAAACGTCGACGGCTTTTCCTCGACCCGGTGAAACTCCTGCATATGCACAATTGTATGTTCTTGATCCCGATGAAGCACAAGCACTCAGACAAGGACATGACACTAATAAAGACTTAAGGCCTTCAGTGCTTACAAATCTTGACCAAATTATCCGTGCAGGCCCTTTTGGGACGGCATTTCGAATGCTTAGAGACGTTGAAAATGAGGAAAGACTCAAAGCCCTTGAATCAGGAGTACCAATACCTGATGTACAAATGAAAATTGTACAAGACCGTCGATTCGACAAAAACAGGTACAATCCAGCACGTGTCAATGAGGTTGCGATTGTTTTTGTTGACAAGGATGGAGAACCTCCCTTGAACAGAGATATCTGTATTTACCCATACCCACGGCCTGTTGCAGACCCTACAAAGGCAAAATATAATGACAGGGTAAATATCTCAGTTTTAGACCCGAATTGTGACCCCATGACATACCCTCTTTTTTTCCCAAATGGCGATCAAGGTTGGCGAGTCGGCATGAAATTGCGAAAGCGGGACTCCCAGGGAAGATTCATTGACGACATTAATATGCCTGGTCCATCTACCAGGCGTCAAGAAGATATTGACGAGGCCATAGACATTGAGGAGCCGCAAGAAATGTCTGATAACGAAGACGATGAGGAAACCTCAGGGCCACTCGCAAAAAAGCCTCGGCAATTTGTCACACATTTGCAGTTCTACTCTTATCGCTTGGCGGTAAGAAATGAATTTAACCCCATTTTTTATGGCGGAAAATTGGCACAGCAATATATTATTGACGCATACTTAAAAGTTGAAGCAAATAGACTAACGTTTATTCGAGAAAATCAACAGCAGTTAAGACAAAAAGATTATGCTGGACTATCAGATCATTTAAATAATAGGTCGGAAGACGCAGAGTCAGACACTGCTGTTGGTAAGAGATTCATTTTGCCAAGTACTTTTATTGGTAGTCCAAGGCATATGCAACAGCTCTACCAGGATTCCTTTTCTATAATGCGTCATTTCGGTAAACCGGACTATTTCATTACAGTAACGTGCAACCCAAAATGGGAAGAAATTACTGACAATCTTCTGCCTGGACAAACTGCCTCGGATAGACCAGATTTAGTTATGAAAATATTTCTTTATTTATATCTGTGTTTGTATTTCCAAAAAAAAATTGACATAGCAACGTGACAAAAAATTTAAAGTTTGTTGTGCTTATACGAATGACATACCAAAACATGTATCACCATTGGTATGACTTTCCCCTACAACAACTATGCAAAAAAAATTAAATTCCGAACTCCTCCATACCAAGTAGCGCTAATGACATTTCTCAAGCACTTGGACGCATCCTGCCGTAACTCAGCAGTTAACCACCTACTCCGGCCGGACCTGGGCAGCTTACCACCCACTCCGGCAGGACTTAGGCTGTTCAGCAGCTACTCCGGCCGGACCTGGGCAGTTTAACACCTACTCCGGCCGGACTTGGTCAGTAAATCACCTACTCCGGCCGGACCTAGGCAGTTTACCACCTACTCCGATCAGACCTGGTCAGTTTACCAACTATTCCGGGCGGATCTTGGGTATTTCGGGCCTACTCCAGCCGGACCCACGCAGTTTCACGCCTTCTCCGGCCGGACCTCGGCCATTTGACGTCAACTACGGCCAGACCTGAACTATTTTACGCCTACTCCAGCCGGACCTGGGCCATTTTACAAATACTCCGGCTTGACCTGGGCCATGTCACGCCTACTCCGGCCGGACATGGACTATTTCAAGCCTACTCCAGCCGGAACTGGGCCGTTTGCCACCTACTCCGGCCGGACCCACGCAGTTTGAAGCCTACTCCGACCGGACCTAGCCAGTTGAACGCCTACTCCGGCCGGACCCAGCCAGTTAAGCGCCTACTCCGGCCGGAGCGAAGCAGTTTAGTGCCTACTCCGGCCGGACCAACGCACTTTGACCCCTGATTTGGCCGGTTCACGCTGTTTGACGCCTACTCCGTCCGGACCCAGCCAGTTAAGCACCTACTCCGGCCGGACTAACGCTGTTTGACGCCTACTACGGCCAGACCCAAGCAGTTTAGTGCCTATTCCGGCCAGATTTATGCAATTAAACGCCTACTCCGGCCGGACCACGCATTTTAACGCCTACGCCGGCCGGTCGAACGCAGTTGATGCCTACTCCTGCTGCATCCACGCAGTTCAACGCATACTCTGGCCGGACCCAAGCACTTTGACATTTTGTCACATTGATATTGCGTCCCTTTGACATTTGGTTACGTTGACATTTTGTTACTTTGCCATTATGGCATTAATGGATCCATTATGGCACGTCGGCATGTCGTCTTTTTGAAATTTTGTCACTCTTACAAAATGTCTTTTGCTCGACGGATAACAATTCAGAGAAATTTAACGGGTAACAAGGGACAAAGTGCAAAGTTTCGATTATCACAGAAATGCAAAATTTAGGGTAACAGCTAGCAAAATACAAAATTACGCGTAACCGGTACACAAATTTTGATGTAACAGCGGGCAAAAAACAGAT